>CAUYON010022080.1:0-15893 GCA_963573935.1 Arctocebus calabarensis | reverse complement strand
ATTTTTTTGAGACAGAGCCTCAAGCTATCACCCTAAATAGAGTGCTGTGGCATCACAGCTCACAGCAACCTCCAATTCCTGGGCTCAAGCGAGTCTCTTGCCTCCGCCTCCCAAGTAGCTGGGACCACAGGCACCCGCCACAATGCCCGGCCATTTTTTGGTTGCAGCCACATTGTTTGGTGGGCCCGGGCTGGATTCAAACCCACAAGCTCGGGTGTACGTGGCTGGCACCTTAGCCTGTTGAGCCACAGGCGCCAAGCCTAAAGTGACTAATTTTAAATAGCCTGATGTGAAACCAGTCACCAATCAGATTTCAATATTCTGAGTTAAATTAGCAGGAAATATATTTTCCATATGTACAAACAGTTCATTTCTTTTCATTAGTAAGGTTTTGACATAATTATCTCTTCAAAACATACTTCTTTATTTTAATTATTTATAATTTTTTAAAAACTGTCTTTAAAAAATTATCTGTTTAATAGTAACTCTTCTCATCACTTCCAACTAGAAGAGAGAGAAAGAAAGAAAGAGACAGGATTGCACATTCTCCTTTTAATTATAGTTACTAAAACTTTCAAACGGGACTAACATTTACATATGTACATCAAAGTTTATAATAGAGTTGTTCCTAACTTCAAGGACAATTAGGACTTATCTAATAGTATTTTATCCTAGAAATACCTCTATTTACTTAAAACCTGCAGCTTCTATTATTTAAGAAACTAGGAAGAATAACTATTAGGAAATCACAATATCTTCTGCAAAACACATATTTTTATCTTTTCTGAGGATAGAATACATATTTTATTAGAATTGTTGTGGTGCTGGTGACTGGGATTCACTTGTAGATAAATTCTAAACAATTAAAACATAAATAGACTTAGTTCGAAGCGTTAGCTAACTAATATTACTTTTGAATGCGTCAGCAGCCATGTGATCAGTCAGAGTAAAGACCCCCAGGGGTGTGTCCAGTCACCCTGCAAGGCTGTGCAGGAGGGATCAATCCCTGGACGCCACAGACCCAGAATCTGCCAGGAGCTGTTGGAGACTAGATTAGAGCCTCTTCCCTCCTCTCTGATCATTCCCAGACCCTCTCTCTTCTCGAACATATTTTGTTCAGTTCCACATTAACTTCATAAAACAAATTGCTCAAAACACATGAGCCTAGCATGTCAACATTTCCCTTAGCTGGGACTAATTTTGAAAGTCACCTCTTCACCCTGAAGTCCAAGATAAAATTCCCCTCCATGCTAATGAAGCTAGACCTTCCAATACCTTTCAAACACAATATGCTCATACCTGTAATTTTCTCTGTCCTTTTCAAGTAAATGGTCCTCAAAGGATGTGTTTTACATTGAATTTGCAATTACTGAACGGTTACCTGAATTAGGTTTCTAAGAGTACTAAATGCATGTAAGACCATAATGCTTATTTGATGGGAAAAAAAAAATGTTTTGTCAGTATAAAATTTGATAATTTCCATATGGGAAATTTTAAGACATGTGCAATTACAAGTTGAAAGAACATGTGACACATACCTTTTTTGAACATATTTAGAGGTCAAGAGAGAGCTGACAAGTTTTGTGACTCACAGTTGATATCTACATGTGTTTCATTGATTAACTTCCTATAAATAAATTTATATTTGTTACCCAAAGCCTGAATTGGTTCTGATGAATTAATGAATCTATGGCATCAACTAACCACTGTATTCTTCCATTATCTTTTTGACGCTTTTGAATTTTTCTAAGGACTTGGGAGTATTTAGTTAAAACCTAATAAGGCAAGACCCCACCAATATAAACGCCTGACTTTGCCAGTTCACTGTAAAATTTGTTCATGTTGATTTTTGAGAACAGGAAGAATCAGAAAGCGTAAACGACATCTCAGCTGCTGCCATCAGGGGAGGTGAAGGAGATGGGCTTGTGTGGCCCCATGTGAACAGCCACCCGGGGGAGCAGAGGGAAACAGCAACTGATGTCCCGGACATAGGAGCCCTGGGTTTCTTGTGAGCAAAGGCAGAGGCTTCCAGGCATGAGAAACAATGTCACTTAAATAAAAAAAAAAATCATAAGTATTGATTTAAAAAATTGACTAAGTATTGATTTAAAAATGGATTATCTTCAATACACTGCCTTCCAGGCGAGGGAGGACTCTGTGTGAATGGCATTAGATATAATGGAGATACCAGACACAAACAAAATTGTACTTTTTCATCTTTGAGGCCCTGTCATCGTATTAATCCCGGGTTGTTTCTTGTTTTGTCTGGCTTCATGTATGTGTTTGGCAAACTTTCTGGATTCTTTACTACATAACTAACAAGCAAACCCCTTCCCTCTATGATCTTCTTGATAATAAGTATTATATAATAATCACATGTAGATTGATGTCATAGAAAACCTAGAAAAACATCTCTAGGCAAAATTAAATGATAAATAAAATATCATCGTGTGCACTTGGTCATAGCAATAAAAGGACTGGCCCTGAAGTGTGCAGTCACGGCGGAACACGCCGCTTCCAGGGATTCTTATTTGTCCTCTGCTGGGAGTCTCTTGTTTCTGGCTAAGAGAACTACGTACTGCAAGTGGCTTAAAATAACCACTTCTTCTTTTTCTCACAGTTTTAGAGGTTCCAACTATATAACATTCTGGAAAAGGCAAAACTATGGAGACCATAAAAGATCAATGTTGCTCAAGGTTCTGGGGTGGAGAATTGGACCAAAACGCAGCGCACACAACATTGTTGGGGGCAGGGAAACGATTCTCTGTAATTGTGGCAGCGAAAACATATGACAACATACATTTGTCAAAACCCATAGATGTGTACAACACCAAGAGTGAATTCTAGTGAAAACTATAGTTGGTAATAAGCTATTAATATTGGTTAATCAATGGCAATAGATACACCACACTAGTACCAGATGTTAATAATAGGGGAAATAGTGCATTTGTGAGGGTGCATGCACTATGGCAGCTCTCTGCAGTTTAGGCATAATTTTTCTGTAAACTTAAAACTGATATAAAAAAATAAAATCTAGGAACCAGCTCATTCTACCAGTTTGCAGATTCGCACGAGAAGATTAGAATGTAGTATACTTGCCTAAAAGTATTTTAACATACGATTATGTCTGAAATCGAGGGGGTAAAATGAGATTTTGTAGATAGGGTGCCACAAAAAGGTACACACACTTGAAGAGAAAAAGCTCCACTTGATGCCCACCACGTGGTGATCCCAGCATTCATTTGACTAACGCTATTGCTTTTGAATACACAATGTGTATTGTGTCACAATACACAATTGCTACCATAATTCAATTCAACTTCAAAAAGGACCACATAGGTAAAATTTCTTAAAATGTGTATACACTGCTGGCACCCCGTAGTATATCTAGCACAGGGGTAGAAAATGACTTCTAACAGACTGCTGTGGCTTATAAATGGAAACCTGCCCTAGGGTAATATAAACCTATTAGCATATATTATTTTCTTTGGAGAAAGACACATCAACACTGTATCACATCACATCAACATAAGCACATTGTGAAAAAAGAAATAGAATACTGGAAAAATATTGGATTTGAATGGACCTTGAGTTGTGTTTCCAAAACAGAGTGACTTTCCTGATTCCAGAGATGCACCTGAGTAAGGTCGACCCACAGGAAGGATGAATTTGAGTGCTGGCAAAAACATGCATAGTTTTCTTTTATAAAAATGTAATTTCAATAAAAACTGTTAGGAAATATCTGAGGAATATTCCCTGGGGGATGTTAAGAGGATATAGATTCTCAATTCTATTTGGTCCTTACAAGAGACCTAAAATAGTGTGACAGTCATAGGATTATTATCCTGACAGATTTCAAAAGTCCTATCATAGAGCTTACTGTATTGGTTTAATTTCCGATAACCTCATTATAAAACTCTAGTGTATTTCTTTATTGGGTTATAAGAACTACCCTTAACAAGCCATGGGCCTGGGTCTTCCACCTGGTTTCTTGTTCTTGTAGTTATCATGGCTATAAATATCACACACTATCTCTGGTATGTCACCCATGACATCAGCCGTGCATCACAACATCAGTCTTTCTCTCCGGGATGGGCTTTCCTGAAAAAAATACCAACCCACCAAGTTCATCGGCACCACTGCCTTCCCATGATCTGGAGGTTGTACTAAACTCTCTCCCATGCTCAAAAATATCTTTTTTTCAAATCTTGACCATACTGTACTCAACTAAAAAAGGTGTGAAATCACCAGCCTTTATAAATTGTGTCTGAAAAAAAATCTATCTCCCTGGATGATTCACATATTGTGTACATGTGAATAAGTCAATCAGATTTAGTCAAGGCTGTGTGCCCCTGTCCTCAGCTTTGCAGAGGGCAGTGGGAGCACAGGCATTGTGCGTCCTTGTGGTCTCAAAAGCAGTTCTGGCTGAAAATATCTATGGCCACTTGAAAGTCACCATGGTCCTTAGACTCATCGCATGTCCATGAGCCAGCTCTTCAGCTGATTTTGTGTCCCTCAACTCTCCTTTTCATGGCTTCTACTGACCTTCTAGCAAGTGTTGTTTCTTTTGTTGTAGCAGTAATATCTTCTTAATTTTAAAAATGCTCTTAATAGATAAAACTTGAAAATTCACTATGGTATAGACATATGGCATTATCAAAATTCAGCAACCTAAGAAACTATCATCTAGGCAATATTAAGAAGTAGTTTTTTACTAATTTCTCTTTCTATATTCTTTTCCTACTACTTACAGAATTTATAAGAATGTTCCAATGCCTCTATGTTTTTTAAAGAGAATAAATTTTCAATGCCTACAATTTCTTTAATTGTATGACTACAACATGATTTACTAAGACAAATCCTAATATTGAATATCTGAGTATTTCTAATATTTTCTCAGAACAAAGAAACTTCAAAGCATCATTTTGTGAGGATCGTCTAAGCAATTACATCTAATTCTAATTCAGAATTTTCTGAGTATGTTTAGTTTCTGGCACTGAGCCAGCCACTTGAGTATAGAGCATAGCAGATGTATTTTTTAACTAATTCTGGGAAAATAAAATAGAAGGATTCAAAGCTAAAGTATTAGTCCTTGCAACAGATAAAATTTGACTTTGTTATGTGTAAGTCATGCTCTCAATGACAACAGAGACTTTGAGTCGTTTTTTCAGAAATGCTATTCTATACAATTTAATTTAATTTCAAATGAAGACTATATATATTTCTGGTATATAACATAATGTCTTAAAATTCACACACAATATAGAATGCCTAAATCAAGCCAATGAACATATGAATTACCTCATATATTGATAACTTTTGTGGTGAAAACACATGAAATGTAAGTTCTAAACAACTTTGAAGTGTGTAGTAATTAACTATAGACACCGGGCTGTACAGTAGGTTTCCTGACCTTATGCCTCCTGTCTAGCTGAAATTTCATATCCTTTGAACATTCCCTCAACCCCTGCCTCTCACATGCCCAGCCCTTGATCATCACCATTCCATTCCCTATTTCTATGAATTCAACATTTTTTTAGATTCCACATTTAGGTGAGACCATGCGACATTTGTCTCTATATGCCTGGCTTGTATCACTCAAAATAATGTCATCCAAGGTAATCCATGTTGTCCCAAATATCAGGATTTTCTTAATTTTATAGTCAAATAGTATTCTAGTATGTATATATTCACTTCATTTTAAAAACTTCAGATTAATATATAAGTACAAACAATTAGGTTACATCGTTTGTACTTGAGAGGTAGAAGCCCAAGTTGCAATGGAATCCTTTATAGGTGGTACAGGCACAGAAAAAGAGACACTGATCTTTTTTTAATCCATGCATCCATTGATGGACACTACTTATATTGGCTATTGTAAATGGTGCTGCAATTTACATGGAAACACAACACCTCTTCAACAAAGTGATTTTATTTCCTTTGCATACACACCTAGTAAAGGAATTGCTGGTTCCTATGGTAGTTATATTTTAATGTTTAATAAATCTCCATATAGGCTGGGCTAATTTACAATCCCACCAACAGCATATGTGAAGTAGTTTTCTCCTTATCAACATGTCTTTTTGATAAATGCCATTCAAACAGGTGTGAGGTGATAGCTATTGTGGCTTTAACTTAAATTTTGATGATGATTAGTGATACAGAGCATTTTTTCATATGCCTATTGGTCATTTGTATGTCTTCTTTTGAGGAATATCTATTCAGGTTCTATTTCAGTTTCTTTCACCTTTCTATCAGATTATTTTCTTGCTATTTAGTTGCCTGAGTTTCTTACATTGACCCCTTCTCAGATATATGGCTTGTCAATATTTTCTCCTATTCCATGAGTGATCTCTTCACCATTTTGATATTTTACTTATCTGGGTAGAGGGGTTTTCATTTGAAACAATAATATCTTCCTATTTTATTTTTTGCAGCATGTTTTGGGGATCATATCTAAAAATTTCAATGCCCATTTCAATGCCATGGAATTTTTTCTCTGGGTTTTCTTTTAGTGCTTTTATAGTTTCTGGTCTTACATTTAAATCTATAGTGTACTTTGAGCAGATATCATAAGTGGTGTGCAATGAGTCTAATTTCACTCATGTGACTATCTACTTTTCACAATACAGCTTATTAGACAGACTGCCAAGTTCCTATTGTATGCTCTTGGCACCTCTGTCAATGTATGTTGACCAAAAAAATGTATGAATTTACTTCTAGAATCAGTATTCTATTTCATTGTTCTATGTTTATGACAATGCCATGCTATTTTGATTATGATAACTTTGTAGTATATCACATAGCTTTGTAGTATATGTACATTATGATATCATACATAGTACAACACATAGCTTTGTAGTATATGAAGCTTCGACATTTTTGACGTCAGGTATTATGATGCCTCCAGTTTTACACTGCTTTTACCTACAATCATTTTGACTCGTCAAGTTTTTTTATGGGTGTGCCCATAAAAAATTTAGGGGATTTTTTTCTATTTCTGTAAAAAATGCCACTGGAATTCTGATAGGGATTGCATTGAATCTGTAGATTGCTTGGATAATATTAACATCTTAACGGTATTACCACTAATCCATGAAGATAAATATCTCTCCATTATTCTCCATATCTTTGTATTTCTTTTACCTATGTTTACAATTTTCAGTTGACCTTAGTTAAATGTATCCTGACATGGTTTGTATTTTTATTTTTATAACTACTGTAATTTTTTCTTAATTTCTTTTTGGATAGTTTATTATTCGTTTATATAAATATCACTGATTTGTATGTTACTTTTGTATTCTGCAACACTACAGAATTCATTTAGTGGTTCTACATGACATTGAAAAATTTGAGAAGTCAGATAACAACCCTGCAGTTTAAAAAATTTTAGCTCTCTCGCCTAAGACCAAGAGCTGGAGATTGCTAATAGCTGTGATACCACAGCACTCTATGGAGGGTGACAAAGTGATACTCTATCTCTTAAAAAAAATCTAGCCCTCCATTTACCATGAGAATATATTGATAAATCTTTTTGTCCTTATCATATCTCTATCTGGATGTATCTCATTCTAATTTAGCTTCATTTTATTGCTCTTTGCATATAATATTTTGTTTCTTTTTTTAATTAATAGATTATGGCAACCTTGTACTGAGCAAGACTATGGGCACCGTATTTCCAACAGCTGGTGTCAACTTCAAATCTCTGTCACATTTTGGTAATTCTCACACTATTTCAAACTTTATCATCATCATCATCATTACATCTTTTATGGTGATCTGTGATTGGTGATCTATAATATTACTATTGTTTTAGAGTGCCAAAAACCATGTCCACACAGGGTGGCAAACTTAATCTTTGATTGTGTGTGTTCTAACTGCTCTGCTGACTAGTTATTCCTTTGTCTCTCTCCATCTCTGTGGACCTCACTATTTTCTGAAACACGGCAATTTTAAACTAAGATTAACTAATAAGGCTACAATTGTCTCTAAGTGTCCAAGAAGGGAAAAAAAAAAAAAAAAGAGTTTCTCATCTCTTGCTTTAAATCCAAAGCTGGGAAGGATAAAGTTTAGTAACAAAGCATGGTTAAAAGCTAAAGTATATCCAAATCTGGGCTGCTTGTGCCAAACAGAAAACTATGTATGTATGGTATGTTGTACATACAAAGGAAAAGACCATGAAGAGCATCAAAAGTGTTACTTGAATAAACACATAAATGCTAACAAAGTGAGTCAGCTATATTTACAGTGAGTCTGGATAGAAGATCAAACCAACCACAATGTTCACCTCAGCCGAACCCCAGCCCAGAGCAAGGCCCTAACTCCTCAATCTGGTGAATCCTGAGACAGGTGAGGAAGGGCAAATATTGAGTTTAGAAGATGTTAGACAATACAGTTTATAGAAAGACGATATCACTAAAGCACAAAAGTGAATACTGTTGCGAGTTATCCAGGAGATCTAGTTAAAATAATTGATGAAGATGGGTACTCTAAACAATAGGTAGCCATTGTAGATAAAATAGCTTCCTATTGGAAGAAGACGCCATCTAGGACTTTCATAACTAGAGAAGTGAGAGAAGTAAATGCCTGGATGCAAAACTTCAAAGAAAGGACCGATCCTCTCGCTGGGGCTCACATTAAGTAACTTTAAGTTGAAGTCAGTGCTTAAAACCAGTCTGAGAATCTTTCTCACAGTCCTTGAGAGAATTAAGCTAAATCTACTCTGCCTGTGCCCTACAAATGGAACTAGAAACCCCGGATAACAGCACTTCTCTTTACAGAGTGGATTATTTACAGAATATTTTAATTCCACAATTGAAAACCACTGCTTAGAAAAATAAATTGCTTTCACTGTAGTACTGCTCATTGTTCTGGTCACCCAGGAACACTCAGGGAGCTGCACAACATTAACATCGTTTTAATGCTGGAACAAGATCCATTCTGCAGCACACGGGTCACTGAGCAGCGTTGACTTTCATGCCTTCTTACTTAAGAAATGCATTTCATAAGGCTATAGCCACCTTAACAGGGATGCCTTTGATGGATCTGAGTAAATAAAGTCAAAAACCTTTTGGAAATATTCACCGTTCTAGAAGCCATTAAGAACCTTCTTGAGTTATACACGTAGAAAGAAGGCAACCATCAACCTGAACAGGAGTCTGGAAGATGTTGATTCAACCTTATGAATAACTTTGAGGGGGTTACAACAATACTGTGAACTAAATAACTGTATCTGTTATGGAAATAGCAATAAAATTCAAATTATAAGTGGAGCCTGAAGATGTGAGCAAATTATTGCAATCTCAAGATAACGGATATGAAGAGTTGAAGACACTGAGAACTTTGTAGAAATGATATCAAGGTATTTAAAATAGAACCTTAATTTATTCATTTTAAACTTAAAAATACTTTAAAAATGTATTTCTTAATCTTAAAAAAGCAGAGACAGGATTTGAGAAGACTGACTCCAGTTTTGAAAGAAGTCCTACTGTGGGTAAAATGCTATGAGTCTTGCGTGCTACAGGGAAATCTTTTGCAAAGTTCATTGTTGTCTTATTCCAAGGAATTATCTTCCAAATTTCAGCAACCACCACTCTGATCAGTTAGCATCCATCAATACAGTGGCGAGACTCTCTACCAGGGAATAGAATAAGAATCTTGAAAGCTCAAATGATAGTTAGAATTGCCAACAGTAAAGGATATGTCGATTAAGGTATGTGCATTTTTTAAACATAATACTACTGTAGGCTGTGTATACTACAGACTGGGGTAAATATAATTTTTTATATACATCAAGAAACAAAAAAAATTGTGCTACTTGCTTTATTGTGATACACACTGCATGGTGGTAGTTGAGAATAGATTCTGCAATATTTCTGAGGTATGCCTGTAGTCATATTACCCATTTTGTCTATCAAGTTTTGAAAAATGGGAAGAGTCAAAAAAAAATCAGGCATAGTGCTTTCTAACCAAATTTTGGCAATAGTTTTTAAAAGATTTATTACTCATGTTATTAAAAAATATGCCCTTCCCCCTCAGTGCTATGCCAGTTGTCTACTATTTAGGGAATTTTCTGGCTCACCTGTCATACTAATCATGTTAAAATATTATATAATGACTTATCTTTGGGTACGCATGAGGCCACATGAATTGGTATTTTTGTTTCATGCATTAAATATTGATAATATATGATTTAATAATTATCCCTAAAATATATAGTAAGTTCTTAACCCTGTTATTGGTAAAAGTTCTAAGAACTAAGTAATTAAGTGTCCCATGTAAATTAGGCCAGACTTTAAGTACTGCATTCACAAATCCACTGGCTTTATTTTTGAAAGGCAATGTGGTACAATATTTGGAAGTTTGAGATCCCTTGTGCTCTTGGGTGGGTTTTGTTTTAAAACTAATAAATGGGTCACAGGAAAAATATTTAGTCTAAAAGTACAGATTATCTATTGCCTAAAAAAAGTAGTCTAATTTGATATATTTGTCTATAAATCTTATAAAACTGCAGGGCATTACAGCTATCACCAACTATCTGGTATCTGTTTTAAAAGTTTCACAAAGTGGGTCTGCACAATGATTCTTGGATATGATCACTAAAGCACAGGTAACAAAAGAAAAGTAAATAAAAGCTTATAAGGTTCTTTAGCTTGGTCCCAGAGACAGAACTTCAGGGCAATCTCTTCACATTCCTCTGTATTCAGACTACATAAAAACTGGAATTGTAGTAACATGCAAGCTACACGGCACCTGCCTTGAAATAGTAAGTGTGTTTTACTTAATAAGTAAGTTCAACTTATCGCTACTAATACATTTTTTCTGAGCTATGAGAAAAAATATTTTAGAAATAGTTTCTTTGCTTTATTGCATACTAAAGTGTCCTTCAAATTTAGTTGTTATGTATATCATGAGCATTTTCTACATTCACTGCCATGCTCGGAACACTCAAAGGCTTTAGAAAAGAATTTAGCTATGTTTTCTGGAATATTGTAAAAGGAATAGAATGGTGCCTGATGGTCTTTTATCATGGGAAAGGCAAAATCAAAAAGGGTTATCTAAATATTGTCCAGAGCAATGATTTTCAACTAGTTTTCCATGAGAAGATCTTAGGTGTGCCATGAAAATTTTTAAAGATCATTCATTATTTTCAAAAGAAGTTCAAAACACAGTAAATATATTTTGTTTTACTTTTTGTTTTTTTGAACAACATAATTTAAGTGTCCTGCAGAATTTTAACCATAGGTTCAAGTGTGCTGTGAGATTAAAAAAAAAAAAAAAAAGGTTGAAAACACCAGGCTACAGACTTAAGGGAAGTTGTGAGGAAATTTACCAGTGCATTAGGAATAGCTTCCATATCTTTGCATCTTAAGCACAACTACCAGAAGAAAACAAACTTCTGCCCTAAGAAGGTCATTGTACCCAGGGCCTTTCTAACCCCCAACTTGCTGGCAGCTCTCCCACTGCTCCCTCTTGGACACCTGCACTCTATTTGCATAAGACCATCTCCTTCTGCTGAATGTTCCTAACTAAAACCAGTGGAGAGTTCCATGTTCCCAGTGCAAAACCCATGAAAACATCCAAATACAAAACATATCTTAAGCTTTCTCAAATGCTGGACTTCAGGAGATGTTGAGTTAGAAAAGCCTGAGGAGGTGGGGAGACAGAGAGAATGGATAGTTTGTGGAACAGATAACATTCATAGGACTTTGTCAATTTAGCAAACATCCTTGGCTGACCAGCTAGAAGGTGGTGGAAGACTGGAATGCTCTTAAGTAGTGTGAGGATTCAGCTTGAGTTAGTTCAAATGGATACCAATGTCTGTTTCTGCAGCCACTCAGAATGTATCTTCATTTGCTCACAGTCTTTCCTAGAAATGTGGACCAAAGAGTAGATTAAAATTTTTCTGGGACTGTATTCACAAGAAGTAAAGGCTAAAGTGCAGATGACATTGACAGAGAACAGCCCTGTATCTCCCTCCACCATCATTTTCTTGGACAGATATTTAAATTGATAAGAGACAATCGACTGCCAATGTCCACCAGAGACAGCCCCAGTGTGAACACAATACCCCCAGTGGGTGCCCTGCATGGGCATCCGAGAGCAAACAATACCCACCAGGGAGAAGAATAGAAGATTTCAAAGAATATAATTCATTAAAATTATTTTGAAGCTAAATGTAGGATGTTTTGTGTAACTTTGTGCATGTAACTTACATTTAATCTCAGCAATATTGGATTCTATCAGGATTCTTTAGATTGCAAGTCACAGAAAATTCTAACCAAAGTAGCTTAAACAAAATGGAACTGTAGTGAATTCAGTTTATTGACAAATTCTGGGTTGAATCAGGACCATAAGTGAGGGATAGAGAAGTTATGACAGGAGTCCGTGCTTGCTACATCTCTGGTTCAACGTGGCCATCTTCTGATTTTCATGTCCGTTAGCCTCGTGGTTGGAAGATGCGTACCTGACACTCCTGGAGATTGGTCTGTTCTTTACCAAATAAAATAGGTAGCTCTTTTTTCCAGGCACTTCACAGAAACTGGGATATATTTTGTCCCCAGAAGCCAAAATGATGGCCTTGATGATATGATGCAATGCTTCAGTGTGTTGGGGATGAGATCCTATTAGTACAGCCTAGAGTGACAGGGTGAGATAGCTAAATCTTCAAATAAAAGTGAAAAACTTGCTGGAAGCGAGTAGAATGTTTCCAGGCAGCCAGGTAGGTCCTGCATGGACAGATGGCACAGGCAGACACCCTGTCCTGGTCTGCACCTTACCTCCAAAGACAACTATTTTTTTCCATTCATCTAAATTAACTTTGAACTAAGGAAAAACAAAAGTACTGATGATTTCTGCTAATTTCTATTAATTTCTTAGTCAAATGAATGTTAAAATAGTTTTGGTACTCTGTGTATATAGTTTATTTCTATACATATGTAGGAAAACTTATAAATTTAAAACAGATCTTGAGTTTTCTCAAATGCTAATCTTCCAGAGGAGAATCAGAGCTGAGAAATGTAGCATATCTATTTATCTGCACGTCTATGTCTATATTATTTTGTGTATGTCTATACCATGTGTATGAACATGCAATACATATAATGCAGGCACTTGTGTATACATCTAGATATCTATATCTTGATTTATCTAGATAGATACATGCATACACATAAAAGTTTGGTGACTACTATTATTTTTATGCATTATTATTATGCATTATTATTTTTATGCATTATTTGATTATTATTTTTATGCATTATTCCATTTTTATGCATTATTCCCCTGAACAATTTATAGAGTCATAATACATAACGGTACCCATCAATTCATGAGTGGAATGAATGGATTAACAAATGTCGTGTGTCTGAGTGTGTGTGTACATATATAGGGTATCCATAAAGCTCATGTGCAATTTAAAAATGAATAACTGTTTTAAATTGTAGGTGAACATTATGGACACCATGTGTGTGTGTGTGTGTGTGTGTACACTATGGAGCATTACCCAGCCATAAAAATGATGAATTAATGACTTTTGCAATAATTTGAATGGAATAGAGACCATAATCTCAAGAATGGAAAATCATAGCAAGCACAACTCCTCTCTATTAAACTGGAGCACACGGAGAGGCACATGTGTGCAGAGAGGAGGGTAAGACTCACTGGAAATCAGGCAGGTGAGAGAGGGGAGGAGAGGAAGGGCAAAAACCTTCACAACAGGTGAATCAAACACTATTCGTATCATGGGCACACTTACAGCCCTGACTCAGGCATCTCAAGAGTGATCCATGAACAAGAACAGTCATACCTCTTTAATACATTGGGGGGAAAATCATAATGGCAGCTTTGATTCACTGTAAGTATTTTAAACACTGGATTTTACTATGGATTATATATGATTGTGTTCAGAGCTCTCAGAGGTGGTATTAACAACGGTGTGCAGGTTCCAGACAGCCCTGCTCTGTGCATGTGGGCCCACCTGTGTGTGAATGTGTGCATTCTGACCATTACAAAGGAAAGAATTCAGGAAGCAGGAAATGTATTATTCTTTGTGTTAAAAACCTAGGTTGTGTTTCTGAAATTTCCACAGATGAGCCATTTGACTTCAGTCAACCCTTTTAATCCTCTGGATCAATTTTCTCCTACCAAATGTAAATTACAGCAGGTGTTTATCCAACAAATATTTGTGGAACATCCATGCTACAATCGTAGCAGGGAACAAAAGTGGCAGAAAAGGATCCTGCTTGTACTGAACATATATTCATGTAGGAAAGAGACAAAGATAAATAAGATAGGGTATAATGCATGATAAAAAAAAAAAAAGGCTGTGACAATACTAAATTAAAAAAATAAACTGAAGAATAAGAGTAGAAAGTAACCTAGTGGGTTGACTGGTAAGTAGGCCTACAGTAGCATCGGAAAATGTCATAGTCTATCCTGGGGAATAGATCCCAAGCTCTAGACAGTCTACCTAAATTTTGCATGTAAATTACTGTACATGTGACTGAGGATAAATGTGAAATAGGTAAAATGACATAAACAGTGTTGAATTCCTTAATTTTCTAAACAACATAACATTAATGCTTCCTCAAAGAACTCTTCATTCTAGTTTCCAATTACCATATTTAGAATGTTATGTGTTTCTAATAAATTTATCATTCTATTTTCTGAAATATATCTTCCTTTAAATTCTATGCTAGATATTTGTGTATATATCCTATATATGTATACACATGTATACATTATATAATTGCCAGCATCTATGTAAAGCAATTAACATTCTATTCTTACCTCTTTCAATATTTGGCACTAAAGGGCAAGGTTTCATTTGCAGCAAATTACTACTGAAGATGATATGTAGCTAAAAGTTTAAATCTTCCTTGATTTTCTTTTAATTTTCAAATAGTCAAATTAGTGTTTGTTAAAAAAAAAAGCACCAATTGGCAGTCCAGGAGAACAAATTCCTATCATTAAAGGCTTGTTTAACTTCCCTGTGACTCCCTCTAACAGAATTCCCAACACTAATGTCTCTAGTAAGAAAATATAATCTAGAGTGAAAAAAATTGGTAACACGGTATCAGGTGACATTGGGAAGAGATTAGAAATGACATAATTTCTCTTGTGAAATTATAATTGCCCATGTTACTCTTTATATCCTAAAGCAACTTGGAGCTTTTGTGAGTCCAAAGCTCATTCATAATTTGTATTTATTTTTGCTTGAAAGGACTAACAATGAAGATAATTAAAATAATTCTGACTCGAGTTATTATTGTATTTTTCAAAAAATAACATAAAACAAATATTTAAAGTATTGTGAGAATACTTCTCAGAGAATGAAAGCATATTATATACTAGAATCAGACAAAATATGAGTGACTATTCATCAAATAGTTCTTATGTTGTCATAATTCAAGAATTAAAGTCTATAGAAATATTTCAAGAAATAGCTATCTTTCTAATAATAAAGGTACTTCATAAATATGCAGACTGTTGGCTGAGCACTGAAAAGATGAAAAAGTTCAAATTATATTGCCAGAGTCAGCAGGGAAGGTTTAGTGTGTTGCAGCCTCGTCGTCCTCCCGGAATCGGATTAGAGCAGTGGGGTTAGTGAGCACAGAGGCACAGGCTCAACCTCCTCTGCCTGATCTGCTCCTGCACTCAGCATCCTGGTGACCAGAGGAAAGTCTCGGGAGCCCATGGTGGAGGGAGGGCAATTGGTGGGATCACACCTACGGTGCATCTTAGCAGGGCACTGGGGAAACTTATTAAATGTAGAGTATCAATGTCTTTATATAGTGATCAAGAAAATGCCATGAAGGCTATCTGTAACAGTACGATCAAAACATTTCTGAATGTATATGAATTGTGCCCTATGATTGCACCAATGTACAGAA
>CAUYON010022079.1:0-20326 GCA_963573935.1 Arctocebus calabarensis | reverse complement strand
AATACACACACACACACACACACACACACAAAACCATCATCTTTGCCTTTAGGAAGTGCAGCTGATAAGCTAACTTATCACAATAATAAGCAATTAAAAACTCTTACAACTGTTACAAGGCGAACTACAAGCTAAAGAATTCCCAGGAATTTTGCTTCTACTTCTGTTCTAGATAAACTGAGAATCATACAACTGAAGCTGCTGAAGCAAGCCCTTGTCGTGCACGGCTCTCAATGTGCATATCGAGTCTATTTCCTTTAGACGAGCAGTCCACACTTGACTCTGCAGAGGATGGATGAATACAAAGCCGCTAACAATCTCTAGTTATTCTCAGAAAGTCTACACTCCAGTTACGAAGACCTACATCGTGCTTATTTGGAAGTCTCCAGTCATGGAACTATGGAAATCTACATGGATTTTTGTCTAATAAGGTGAAAATTATCTCAAGTCATTTGCATTCATTTGTTCATTCAGTGAGTGTGGATCAATGTTCCCTTTGTATCTGGTGATATGCCAAATATTAGAGAATGACACAGGAAGTTTTTCCTTGGGTGAGACACCGATGAGTTGTAAAGATAGATATTGAACTAATATACGAACACATGCTATATGGTTACGACTTGTGTTAGGAAAAGAACGAGAGACTGCAGAAAGGGATGGTTAGCAAAACTCATTGAATTGAGGCGATAGTAACTTTAGCATGGGAAAAATAGAAATGCTACCAATTTTCAACACATGAAATTCTTCCCAACATTTTTGACAACTAAAATTCTTGGTCCGATTATGTCATAATCAAAGTGATTATGTAGATTTCCAAAATTTCAGGATTTTTGCCAAGATCCTTTATTTATGGGATATCATCTAGATCAGCAATCTTCAACTTCCTTTGTATCTTAGAACTCATGATAGATAAGTGTAATAGCAAGCAATATTATGTTTTTTTCTACTAGCACGTTTGTGCTTTTCTCTTACTCTGTTCTTTGATTCCCTTTTCTAATTTCCCACACTCTATATTTTGATGAGCTTTTTTTATTAGCCTTTTCCTCAGTACCTACTTAAAGTTATACATCATATTTTTGCACTTAAGTTTTAGCATGTACCTAATGTCAGTACGTCTATTCTTAGGCTAAAAAATACAAGAAATTTGGACAACTGCAATTTGATCACCACTACCAGACACACACAGTATGCACAGCTTCACAGCAGGGAACATCTCTTACATCCCACCTGCAATCATCTCTTATTCAATACAATTTATCAGATAGGAAGAATAAATGATATTAAACTACATTCTATTGTAATTCATAAAAAAAGATTTGTTGAAAATGCTGAAAATACCTTAAAATTAGGTCAAATATCATTACATGTTCAAATGTCCCTGGCTTCAAATACTTTTGCTGAAATCCATAAGATAATTTCAGAACTCATACATGCTAATGAAACTATTTGTAGGGTTTAAACAGACACTAACGTTTTATTCACATGTATTCAGACTGGAGAAAAGATTCTGGCATGTGTGCGTTCAAATGTTGGCTCCAATACTTACAGTTGTTATAATTATAACTGTGTGACCTTCAGATAGTAATACGATTTAGCTGAATTCTGATTTCTATATCTGAAATTGTATCTACCTTTTAATGTAGTTATGAAAAAGGGAAGATGATGAAAGTGATGCAAAGTTTATACATAAAAAAACTGGTACAATATCTAGTAGAAGGCAGACAAAAACTAAATGAAGTGCTTTTCAAAGTTATTTCAGGACAAACAACATTACATCCCCAGTCTTTTTCCTAATCAAGCTACAACAGCATATAATTTAAACATCACTGGGAAGCACTCTTTGAACAGTCACAACAACAGTACAATTCAGAACAGTTTTCAGAAAGACGCCAGTCACATAAACTCTATTAAATAACATTGGGAAGTATTTTTCAAACTAGGAGATGTATTAGACCATAGCTTAAGAAAATTTTTGACAAAAACATTCTATAAAATTTATCACTTAAAATATTCAGCACCACTTCTAGCTGCATCAACACTCGCATTGTCATAAACCTTTTATAGTTCCATTCATTCTCACAGACACATAAACTAAGTGTTGACTTGGCTCCTCTAAGACATAATTGAAGCATAAAAAAGCCATAACCAATTACAGAATAAATCATATAAATAAGATTATCATTTTATTTCAGAATTAGGTGTTAACAACCAAAAGTTTTTAACTAGCAAAAATAATATCACATATTAGATAATACATGTATGCTACTGTATAAGAAAGCATAATAAAGTCAGATACTAAATGGTGAATCACATGTGGAAGGGAAATATTCATTTTTGAACTGAATTTAAAATGGAGATGTGAAATGCCTATGAATATGTTTTATACATGAAACTTGTCATGCTTAAGAATCATTGAGGAAAACATCTTTGGATTTCCTCTTTTAGTGTATAAATTATGTAAGTCCTTCTGAAAACTATTTGACGATATTCATCAGAAGTTTGTAAAAATAATTGTATATACATTATTCTAAGGAAACCGTCATAGATGAAGACAACATCTACACAGATCCCCAAGTTATTCCATAGCTGTGTGCATTCACAGTAAGGAATTTTTTGTTGCCCAAAAATAGAGAGATGGTTGCATAAAGGAAATGTTTTATGTAATAGATAGTAGTTTTATTATCATATTAGAAGACTACTTTAGGAGATAAGAAATATGCCATTTATTTCATTTAGATATATTTCTCTATTCACCCTACAGCTATTTATTGTACTTATCAAGTATTCATTATGTGCCAGAAACTGTAAACAACTAAAGGACAGTTCTGTAGAAAGTTAACAGTGCTTATTCTCAATACAGTAGATGTAAACTTTGGACTTTCTCTTACTTTTGTATATTTTTCACTTTCTAAGGAAGAATGACTTCTAAGACTTTTGTTTGTTTGTTTGTTTTGTAGCTTTCCTTTGTAAAGTCCTACTGTGTATATGTGTATATGCAGCATATAGCTATTAAAGGTTAAAAACATTTGAGTCAGACTCTGCTGAATACATTGTTTATAAAATCAGCTACTCAATATGTAATTCAATAAGTGTAGGCTGAGTTGTTTTGAGCTTTTCCTGGGACTTTTCTATTGCACTGGAGTGTAACTAAAATTGTTTAAAAACATTGATCTGAAACCGTAAGGCTTAAAAGTAAACACAAAAATTAGTCTTAAACGATATAGTTTAGCTTGTGACTATAAAATATGAACTGGAACCTTACACATCTGAAAAAATAAACATATAGATTTGTCTTTTAAAGATCAGATGACACCTACAAAAATAGTCACCATTTGGTGATTCTCAGTGAAAATGAGAGTCTGTCAATTCTGACTATGGTTAATGGAGAAGGATAAAAGATGCATTCAGATCATCACAGGGTCCTAATATAGCTCACTGATGGCTGGAAGGTCCAGGAACAGACCTGCTTTAGTCTTGGGAAAAACAATTTAAAAATTGCAGTGTGACACATACTGCTATCATCTAGCAAAATGCAGTCAAGTGCTGTCTCACACAATAGCAGAAGGTTACAAGTTCAAAAGGGGTATTTAATCAAAATAAGTGAGGAGGGAGGGGTGTTGGTAACTGGGCACAAATACCAATTGGGCATAATGGAAGGGTGTACAGCATAACCCCCTGGGTGAAGGGCTCGACTACAACTTGAACTTTGCCTAACAAATACGAACAATATAACCCAGTCATTTCCACCCTCATATTCATCGGAAATTTAAAAAAAAAAATCAATAGCACTCTATAATGTTATCAGGTAGACTCTTGAGGGATGTTTTGTCAAAGTTCAAATTATTCTGGTCTCATTTTCAGTGTGGTAGAACATAAGGATTGCCCAGCATGTTGTAGAAAAGACACCTATAAAGAAAGGTGGTCTCACCCTCCACCAGAAAAGACACCTATAAAGAAAGGTGGTCTCACCCTTTAACTGTAAGCTGCTGTTCTCCAGTGACGATTTAGAAGAGCAATTATGATTGCACTGTCCAAAGTGCAAAACCACTGAAAGGTGGGTGGTGGCAAAGCAGAAAATTTTAAACACACTATGTTTAGACAGGTCATGGGAATCCCTGAAGATTTCTATGTTGGGGAATGGCATGCTCAGAATTGCATTACAGGAAGACTGTGTTGCCTGGCTTGTAAAGAGGTACAGGGTAGAATATATCAGAAGATGATTTTCTAAAACAGGGAAGGAACTGTGTAACTAGAAAGAAGTGGGCAAACTTAGTGACTTGAAGGAAGTAGGAAGAGGAACCTTTGGTGATTGAATTTGGGAGATGTGCCATAGATAGAAAAGAATTACACTTGATTCCTGTCTTTTCTTTGAACAATGGTTTGGAGTATGGAGCCACTCCCTGAGACTGGAAACAAAGGATGGGCCAGGTCAGTCACAGTGACACATCTCAAAATGGAGATATGTAACAGGTAGTAAAATACAGGCTGGGCACTCAGAGGTAGCTAGCCCAAAGAACAAGATTTGCTATGAGCATCAATGGGGTCATCTAGAAAGACGAAGGAAAGGACTTGATGGAAAGGAGGAGCAGCTCAAGAAGGAGCAAACACAAAGATGGGAGAAAACCACAAAAAGCAGTGCCAGGGAGGTTAAAGGAAAAGTAGGTTAAGAAGGAAGTAATGCTGGTCAATGTTGCTTGATTTGCTGAGGCTGACCCAGGGTCCAAAGGGCCCTTGAGGTTCAGCACATAAGGGGCTACTGGTGACCCAAGGGTATGTCAATGGAATGGTGAGTGATATTAAAGCAGACTACTCTTTGAAGAATTTTGGTAACAAATGGAAAAAAGAAAAATGGCAGTAACTTGGAAGACAGCTAGGCTGAGGGATAATTTAATGTAATATATGAGAAAAAACGTAGGTAAGTCAGTAGGCGGTGAAAAGTTAGACATGTAGAAGAAAAGGTCGCAATTCACAAGGAATCTTCAAGCAGTGAGATGAGACCTGGAGAACAGGTGTAGAGAGGAGTCTTATTAATTCACTTATAGTGTAACCATCAGAGTGGTTTGTAATTCTGATTTTAGAAGTAAAATACCATAATACATTTATAAATAATAGCATAGTAAAGGCTTGTAACTCTTGTAAGAAGCCACTTTTGTTTGAGACCACTGAAGAAGGCGCTAGTAGCAGGCTTCTTTTTACTGGTGAGCATTTCATCAAGCCACTAATAGAAGCGCAATCTACAGAGTAGAAACAGACAGCAACAACTAGATTAGAGAACTAACACGTTTGGAAGCAGATTATACACACAGATTTCAGGCTACAAATTAGAAACATCAGCTTAGAGAAAATAGCAGCTGAGTATTTTATTGAAAGAAATAGAAATCCAGAAAGAATAGAAATTATGAAAGGGATATATAAGTTTTTTCAATATGTTTCCATACAGGGGTCATTATGAAAGTTTTGAGATACCCAAAAGTCAAGAACCATAAAACCCACGTGGACAGACATAAAACCTCCACCCCTGTCCCCAGCAACACTGATAAGCCCAATTAGTTGAAACTTGTACACAAGGGAATTAGAAAGGATTCTGTTGACTGTGTTTCTTGGAAGTAAAATAATGGACCATAACACAGTCTGTTTCAAAACTTTTTAAGTGATCTATGTACCTTTGATGAGCACTGACATAAATTACCCCAAAACTTTGTGACTTAAAATGACAGAACTCATTTGGGTAAAAATTGGCAATGTGGGCAGAGTCCTGGGGGATGCTAGTCATGTCTGCTTTACTCAGAAACAGTGGGGACAGGTAGACCAGGGGAGACAGCACTTTGATGTTGGGTGTCAGCTGCAAGCTCATCTAGAACTGTCACCTGAAGCCTCAGTTCCTCCGCACGTGAGCCTCTCTAATGAGGAAGCTCTCATTGCCTCACATCTGGTTTCTCAAACTGAGTGTTCTGAAATAGCATAAATGGAAAGCGTCAATCTCCATGGCCTGGGTCTAGAAATTGGCACACAGCACTGAGCACTATTTTATCAGCCACTGCAGCCACAGTGCCTTTCCCAGATTCACTGGGAAGGCGCATGGACCCCATCTCTCAATGAGAGGTGAGAGGAGTGTCAAATAACTGAGACCATCTGTAATTTGTCAGTTTGTTTGGGGGAGTTTTTGTTTTCGAATTTCTCTAACAGTGGGAGATAGGGAGGATTCCACTGCTTTGCACGACTACCTTTTCAAAGGAAGCCATCATATTAATTTATAAGGCCATTGTATATGTTTGCCTTTCAAAGTAAGGGGAGGTGTGTTTTGAAAAACAAATCTTCCAAAGGATCATTTAGGAGTTTCAGATTTCTGAAGCACTCTACCAGATGCACAGTATAATGAATATTCCCCCCAGGAAATCCCGATGGGTCTATAGCCCCTCTGTGTGTGTATCTGGCTTCATTTGTAGCTCTTTGGTCCCATCTCCAGCATGACTGTTAACTTTAGTGATGCTGCCCGTCGAGCTGATGTCTATTAAGGCCAGCCAATTACATTACTTTGCTAATTGTATTAGAATATCTAACCAAGCAGAGCCTCTTGGTGTTTTGACAGATATATTATACTGCATAAATAAAAGTGCTTATTTAAAGTGGCAAATTTGTTTTCAGATTTTCCCTGTGGATGAGCAGTTAGGTACGACCCTCTGCTTGTATTTTTTAGGATTCACATTCTCCATTCTTCTCAATGATTTCAGAGTCTCCAAGCAAAATACAATAAATTCTTCACCAACTATTTCTTAAGCAGAATCAGCAACTCCACCTCCTCCAAATAGCAGCAAGATGCAAATCCTGGTCACGTTTTTGTCATCCTGTTCTAATGAACTGTGTCTAAATTTCCAAAATGCAAGTTCTGGGTTTTTAGCTATAATCCTCGAGATTTCTAATCCTAGACTGGTGCCAGGGGCTCTGTTTTCCTCTCAGCAAAACAGGGGAAACCATATTTGCAAATTCTTTAAGTTCTCCCAAGCCAATCTGTTATAAAAATGAAAACTATTATTATGACAAGACTTAGCCCACAATTTATTTGCTATGCACAGTAATCTCCTTATTATTCTGATTGAAGGCAATCACAAGTCTGTTCAACACTCAGAGTGGGTGGAAGTAAGCCAAGTCCAGACTACATGCCAAGGACAAAAATCACAGCACTAGTGTGGCTTTGGGGTGAATGCTGGTGGGTACAGCATAAGTAGAATGTCGACCTTGAGTATTCAAGTTGAATGCCTGCACTAAAGTCCAGAACCTAAGATTTTATTTTCCCCCCATCAAAGAAATTTAGCATCATCTGCTGGAGTGGACAATTTTCTTTTAAGATTGACTGAGGCTACTAAAATCTGTAAGAGTAAGAAAATTTTTCCGTGTACTTCATAACCTTTCTTTGTCCACATTCACCCTATCTCCAAGAACAAGCAATCCCCCAAGGCCCTGAATGAAATTCTCAAAGTTCTAGAAAATTAGTACAAATGAATGATTCTTTTCAACTTTTCCAATAGCATGCTATAGTCAAAAATTCATATGTATCTTCTTGATCTTTTCTTTAATTCAAAGTTTATTAAATTCAAGAGTTCATAATCTGTTCCATTTCAGAGTATATTAGAATATCCTCCTGAGGACATATCAACACATTTGGAGGATAAAATAACTTTAATGGATAGAGGTTATTGAAAAATTGACCCATTGGGCGGCGCCTGTGGCTCAAGGAGTAGGGCGCTGGCCCCATATGCCAGAGGTGGCAGGTTCAAACCCAGCCCCGGCCAAAAACTTCAAAAAAAAAAAAAAAAAAAGAAGAATTGATCTGTTAAAATACTACATAAGCTAATTATTACTTGGCATTAAACAACTATTCTTATTATAAGTTTTGGGCAACTCAGGATCAGTTCTGTTCTATCTATATACACACAAATTATAATCTCCCTCTTTAAAATTTCTACATGCATTCCATTTTTCCTAAAATCAAAAGAAATCCTGGTCTCTCTCATCTTTTCTCCTCTGTGATGGGGACCCAGTTCCAACTCTCCTTGGAAGTGCTCTAAACTTTCTCTTTGTTCTTCCAAAATAAAATCTTTCTTTGTCACTCAGAAAATTCTGTAGTTATTTGTGTTCTCCATCCACACCACCAGACCTCCCCCAGACACCAGGGCTCCTTTTCACCTGTTGTGCCTTCAATAAAAGTGTAACACTTGGAAAAAAAAAAAAAAGAAAAGAAATCCTATTCTAGAATATGAAAATTATGCCTATGGAAGAAGGATGCTAGGAATTAGTATAATAGTATTATCATTAGCCAGACAAAGAAGTAAAAAGACATAGCTTAAGAGAGCCCGATGGGCACTTAGATCATCCAAACATGGCACCATCTTGGTCGGAAAATGTTTTGAAAGGTATCTTGTGTTGCTTTCTCTTTTCGTGAACTTATCTGCTTGGGAGTTGCCTCTGACACCTCCATAATGCTAAAAGGGGCATGTGATAACCCCCCTAAATGTCCTGTCCACATTTGACACAGCCTATGAGAATGGAATATATGTATATTTCATTCTTTTCTTCCTTTTGTCCACCTATTTATGTAAAAGTTAAAAAAATTATAAACTACTCTAATTAAGTTACTAAAATACAAGATGTCAGTTGTCACAGTCACTCTCTCAATGTAGTCTCAATATTCTTGCTAATACAATTGCAGAACTCAGTCACACAGCCTCATCCGACTACAGCGAGGCTTGGAACAGGTAGTTTAGCTGTATGCCCAGCGGGGAAGAACAATGGATTTAAACTAGGCAGTCTCTACCACAAACCCTCCAAGTTAACCACTGCATGCACGGACCAGCTCCTTAGGTTGACATAATTTGCATAGACCAGACAGCACCACATATACATATCAGGACAGTAGACCTAGTTCCTCATGTTGACCCCCTCTGTATACTGACCAGTTTGTTACAGTCCCTTGGATGGTCAACTTACGGAGATTCTATCCTTTAAAAAGGTTTTAAAATTTGCCATGGAAATCTGTAAAGCCCATTTTTTTATTAGCTGGTCAGTTATTGTTTCAAAATCGTGTTTTACTATGTGCTGTTACATACTAATAAACTGGCAAAGGCAGTGTCATCGGAAAACAATAGACAATCAAATTGAAATTGCTTTGAGTGCAACACAAGTTTGCATACTTAAATAACAACATAAAATTCTTTGGGAGCTACATGAAACTCTATTCAAACATAAGATCTAATGTCCCTGCATACAACACATTTTTCTTATGCTCGTGATAGTCTTTAGTATAGAAACCTAATGTTGATTACAGCTAAAGAAGCTGGTAGAATTATAGAAATTTAGTTTCCTCTTTTTGTTGGAGTGTGATACATTTCGGATATTTGTCCACTTTAATTTTTATGTTGAGATTAGATCCCCAGTGTTGGAGATGGGTCCTGGTGAAAGCTATTTGGGTCATGGAGGAGGACGCCTCCTGAATGGCTTGGGTGAGGACCCCTCTATTAGTTCATTGTTTAAGAGAAGGTGGCGCCCCCCCCTTGCTCCCTCTTTCTATGTGACATGTCAGCTTCCCTTCTGCATGTCATAGCCCTCTGCTATGACGGCAAGCTTCTTGAGGCCTTTGCTAAAAGCAGATACTGGCACCATGCTTCTTGTACAGCCTGCAGAAATGTGAGCCAAATAAGCCTCTTGTCTTTATAAGTTAAAGCCTTGGGGATTCCCTGGTGGCAAGGCAACAGGACTAAGAAGGGAAAACGTTCAACCTGTTTTGAAACAAATATCCCCCCTCTCTCCCCTGTGCCATCACTTTAAAAAAGATGGCCTTTGAATAATTGTTTAAAGCATACTATCCATTTCTGAAATCAGCAGAAATTGCCTGCTTCAGGATTCATTTAAATCATCTGTTTCCCTGTCACAGAAAGTACAGAACTCTGTATTAGGCTTTTCTTAAACACATCAAGTCAATGGATAAGACCGTTAAGCTTTGCTATGCAAAGCCCTGCTACCAAATCCTCATAACCCTGTATGCAAATGCTCTGCTCACAGAGGATCTTCATCTGTGATCTAATATTTTCATTTTAAAATGAGCTAGCTGGAGGTTCTCTGAGTTCTTTATTCCTATCTCTTTATTCTCATTCAAATTATTATGTTAACGCTACTCTATTTATTGGAGCACCTTTCAGCTAAGAATATTAAGGAGCTTTGATAAGCACAAACTAAATCTTCCCTGCAAAGCCGGTTGACACAAGCTAGGACAGAATGATGGGTGGATAAGACCAAAAACAATGTGCGCGTTAAGTTCTCTGCTCAAGGTCAATTAGGGAAATAGTATCTATTCTATGCCCAACAGGTTAACCCTTTGCAAATGAACTTCCCAAGTGGCAAACGACACTTACTACTTAGTTTTCAGGGGTAAACTTTGAGGCAAAAGAGTCTTAAACTGAAAAGTTCCTGACAAAAGCAAGACAAGCACACAGTCTGGATTTTCTCTGAAAGACAATGAACGATCTACTTAAGTATTTGTAGGGTAGTTGCAGGCACATAACTGCCAGGTATATACAGGTTGGGACTTTGAGTGATCGCGATGATCTTTCCAGTCTTAGTAGACTAGAAATCAAGAGAAATCCAGCACCACCTAAGTTTGCCCAATCTGTAGCACTTCATTTTCTTACTCTGACATGGCTGGTATTTCTCTGGCCTTAAAGAAGGACCTATATCATATCAGAGGGCATCACAGCATACTGCTGTTTCCTTCCACTGAGTCAGCATTTGCACTAGTTCACTGCTCAGCACTCTCCATAGGGTCAAAGGGAGAATCACACACATCGGAAACATTACACTGGAGGGACCCAGAGCTCAGGGAATGCCGTCTTGTACAATGGAAGGCAGTTCGTGTAATCTTCGCCTCTTTATTACAGCAGACAATAAACAGATCACTCTTTACTCTAGAAGTAAAAACAGTCTTTCAAGACTGCTTCCCATACAAATGTCTGTGAAACCACAGCCTAGAAGGCGACAGAGAGTGACCCTGGTCAAAAGAGACTCCCAGAGGACCATCTGCTAACCCAGATGTGAAGTGCCCGAGAGAAAGCCATCCTCGGGCCATCTTGTGTCCAGCTAAAAGGACACCTGGAAAGGCTGGGCAGTTAATCACTGAGACCCGGGAGCCGAGGAGGCAGGAGTGGAAGCCCAAGAGACTACAGAAAGGAATACTCATGTTCTGGTCTCTTAGGACATCCAGAAAGAAATGGCATGGAGATTACAAACTGTTTCAACAGTCAGCCGTGGTTTGAATCTCCTGATTTTTTTCAAATAAATCTTAATCGCAATGCCATAAATCCTCAGACATGGAATTGAAGGTGTTCAGTGAGGAGGGAGTATAAAGAATAAAAATGAGAAAGAAATCAAAGATATTATTAAGGAGACAGGAAAGAGTCCAATGTTGCCGAAGGAAAACATCAAGAATTTATTTGGGTGAAGGTCTCAACGCTTGTTTCTCTGAAGCCTGCATCCTCGTTCCTCTCGCCAGCTGGGCACTAACTTACAAAAGGACTGCGGCGCTGCCTTTGATGGATTTAATACTCATTTCACCTTTGAGGAATGGGGAGTAGGATCTGCGCAGAACTCAGCTAAATACAATCCACAGCTACAAAGACCTTTAACATTTCCATCGCCTGAAAGAAAAGCCTGCAATATAAACCTACTTGGGGTTTCAAACACTGGCATGAGACCAAGAAAGATAAGGAATTAGAAAGCAAAGTTTTCATAAAAACTAGGCAAATTTCAGATTCTTTTTATTATTGCTTTAGGTTGTAGGAGGATTTCACTGTGAATTTCCTTTAGTTACTTTCTGGCCCTTTCTTAACAACCATTCAAATGCCACTTATTTTCGTGAATGATGAAGAGATTCCAATCTACCACCACATACCTCGCTCTGACATTTACAAACACTAGACTGTGGGAACAGATAAATACGGCACAGTGTTTATTTTTTAAGTGTGTGAAAAGAAATGGAATATTTCTGCCTAATAAAGCTCATTTAGCATGAAAAAATTAAACATTATAATGAAACTGTCCCTGAGAGGAAAAATAGTGATAGCATAATCTGAAATGTCCATTTTATTATCTACCATTACATTAGTGTCTTGTGCAACATGAGCTTAGAACCAGGTAACATGAAATTGCATTTTCTTCAATTCATCTATTTGGAAAATGAGGAAACAACTCTGAATATATGCACAACCTTCAAAACTTCTATTAAAAATTCAGATAAAGAATGAAATAATTTCTTATCAAATAGTCCAAGAAAGACTTGATTATCATATTTGCCTTTAAAAATGTAGCTATTAGATATTTCCAGAGATAAACCACCCTGATATACTTTAAAAATCTCCTGAGGATTACATTAAACAGCCACCTACTTTCTCCGTTATACTTTTCATCCCACCTACACACAATTTCCGTCTTTTCCAATTACACTATTTTTACTGCACACGGTTACCTTGACCCTGATTTAGAGAATGATAAGTATACAGTGGGGAACACTTCATTATTTGGTCTCATTTAAGCATTCATTAGAGGAACAAAAGCCACCACTGTCCACAAAAGAAGTTAAAAAACAAAAAACGTGGGCTGTAGTGAATGTAATTCCTCGCCAGACTGACCTTGACAGCACGTGCACTGATATTCCTGGCTATTCTGGAGAATATATTGCTTACAGATCAATTGTTTCCGCAGAGCATCGGGGGACAACTGTTGCTCCCCAGGGGACATCTGGCAATGTCTGGAGATGTTTTTGCTTGTCATCACTTCAGGGTAGGGACTGCCATTGGCTTCTAGTGAGTGGAGTCCAGGAATACTGTCAGAGAGCCCAGCACGCATGTGGGAGCCCCAACACGAAGAGCTATCAGTCCCCCCCATGTCAGTAGGACTGGGGTCGAGAAGACTTAGGTTGACATTTCACCCCCACGCCATGCCCAGTGCCTCTCTGTCATGTTTAACCTTCGAGCAGATTGTGGTTCCTGTGGTTTTCTTCTGTAGCACCAGCTACCTGTGTTTGAGCTACTTTATGACAACTGCTCTAACTCCCATAACTTGTCCCTAGAGTCACACATTGTCCTTCCTTGTCATCTCCAGTTTGGGTGGTATAGTGCAAAGGCACTGGGCTGGCACTCACTAACCTCCAGGTCAGCTACGTTGGGCTGCTCCACCTGCCATAACAACGGAACATGGATTGGTGGCTTAAACCATAGGAACGCTTTCTCATGGTTCTTGAGGTTTTAAGTTCACAATCAAGGTGCTAGTCAATTGTCTAGTGAGAGAACCTCTCTTGGCTCACAAGCAGCTATCTTCTCAGTGTCCTCACATGGCCTCCTTCAGCACTCAGAGAGAAAGAGACTCTGCTGTCCCGCCCTCCTCTGTAAGGGCTCCAGTTGTATTTGATTATGGCCTCATCCTTTTGGTCTCATTTAAGCTTAATTATTTCAATAAAGGCCCTTTCTCTAAATACTGTTACCTCACAGGGTAGACATGAATTTAGGGGGAGTGAACACAATTCAGTTCATAATACCAGCCTTTATAATCTATAGCAACTCACTTCTTTCATTCCAGAATATTTCTTAGAAAACAAGAAAAAGGGGGATGGTGATAACACCTGTGTCTGCTTATCATATGAACGTCATTAATCTCTGCTCCTGAGGACTTTACTAAAACCTTTCTGCACATTAGTTAAACCCTCAGGCAAAGTCTGTGTATATGCCCATATGGGGTCAAACTGCCTCCTCTCACCAAAGTAGCCCAAAGAAGTGAAGTGGTCGGGATTCCAACAGAGGGTCATTCATGTCTGAGGAGTTTCATCTGCATTTACTTTGGGAAGAAATATAACAGTTAACCACTTAGATTTTTCCTACACATATTTCTATTTTTTTTTTAATTCTTGATCTGTCTGGATGCCTACACTGAATTATTACAGCTTCCACTAGCCTAGATGCACTGATTGTTGTCCAGGGTCAGACTTCCCTTCAGGATTTACGAGTTTGTTTCCCCCACTGCAGAGGGCACTCTTAACTCAGCCTTCAAGACAGCCTTGGCCAATGTCATGGCCTCTCCCTAGTCCACATACATTGACTGAAAAAAAGGTACAAGAGTCTGCTCCAAATCTAAACTACTTGGAGGGCAAAACATGTGTCAAACCCCTTCTGGGGTAGGCTGAGGCTTGTTACCACTGCATTGCAGCCCAACTTCTTTCTCCACACTAATCAGCTTTAATTTCTATCTTCCAAATAAACATTCTGCCTGCTAATATTTATTTCAGAGCCTGTGTCTCTGAGAACTGACCTGCGACCTCCGATTTGTTAGATCACCTTGCCTTTATACTTTAAGGCGCATATATTTGGGGAGTGCACATGACAGTGAAGATGAAATTGGGATTTAGCCTTCATTGTTAAATAAAACATCTTCAGCCCAGATAAGTACTTCCATTTCTTACTACATGCTAAGGATTTTAATAGAAGGCTATATTTATTCCACTTCCTAACACAGATTCAGTGCGCTGATGATTATTTGTTTGTTGGATACAAATGTGGAAGGGTGTAATTTTGGTAACGGGTTTTTTTTTTAATTCTCTCTTTTATTTTTGACAGGGCTTAGACGGATGGGGTACTAAGCTAATTTATAGGTCCTGCCATGTGAGATAGGCCCCGGTTTTACTATCAGCGCCGTCTCAGGTAGAGAACTGAGATCACTGTGTATTCAATTAGTTAGAGAATCTTGACACGTCAGGTGCAGGGGTCACTCCACAAAGTGGTTGCTTTTGAGTCAGAAAACACATTCAGAAAGGGGTTTAAAGCAACCTGGCATTGTTGAGCCATTTTATGACAGATTACCTGAAATGGCCCACATTCAACATCAAGACTAGGCTGCTCTGACAGTAGGTGAGAGGATAAATCAATGTATTTGGCAGTGCTATAAACAAATCAATATGAAAGAGGAAGAAAAATTGGGCTTTCAAGAAAGTTCCAGAAGTACTCTCTAGATTTAAATAAAATAGCCTCCTGTTGAGAGGGTCTCCAGATTCAGGGAGAGAGCAACCCAGTTTGAAGTAATGCAGAAAGTTCCTCTCACATAGTCTTGCCCTATCTGTTCCCAATTTGACTATTCATTAGAAATTCACAGGTAAAAAATATTCACAAAACCCCACTTTATCACTCAAAGTTTTACTGTCATTAGAATAGACACGATGTATGGGGGCAGGGGAGGAGAACAATGTTATGCTTTCCTTGCCCTTCGTAATGAGCATTAACAACTACTGATAAAGTCCAATTGGACAAGACAGAATGAAAGGTGACTCAAAATCCTCTGTCTTCAGTTTTTACATAAATCCACCTAGCATAGTGCCAGGCAGGTGTGAGTTGCTCCATAAATCTTGACTAAGGAGGGATCTACCAAGTCCTTGATCTGTAATTAGAAGCATGAATCAAACATGCTACCTGGATTAAGCCAATTAACTTTATGGAGAAATCCACAAAGCATGGGAGGCCAATACAGCATTGTGTCCCCCTGACTCCTTCAGCTGCCCTTGCTCCACCCCTGCCAGATGACAGGGTGAGAGAGAGCAAAGGCAGCTGCTGATTGCCCCCCTCCTTCCTTCTTTCCCCACCATCTGGGGAAACAGGTGAAAATTAGATAAGTCACCTGGCGACACCGGTTTCTATTGTTTCTTTACAAAGAAAGCTAACCACCACTCTGCATGCCTGCCTGCTTCAGAAGCTCAATCAACCCCTTGACGGGCTTTGAAGGCCTTGTCCCAGGGGCCTGTCATTATCAAGATCCCGCTGCTCTGATTGCATGGTCTTTGTGCATGTGCTGAAGAGTTGATCTTCTCACCTGCCTTCATTCTCCTATTTCAAAGGACAGTAATTTTGTTGAAAACATTCTTCTTAAAAGTCACGAATCTCCCATGGGAAATCTTCAGACCATGTCCACAAAGATTGTATTCTCAGAAAAGCATGACATGACTATCCTCCCATTCTTTCCAAGAATGGTAGTAACCCTTTGCTTTAATTAGGATAGGGGACAAGAAAGATGTTTTTAAAAATCACTGCTGGCTTACTCCTAACAGTTTATTCTGTCTCTCAGATACAGATATGTTTCCATGTTTGGAAAATCTTCCCCCTTCAGACCACAATGTCCCCAAATGCAATTGTATAAAAGACATGCTATACTCTGTGTAATGGTTTTTTCCATTCTCCTTGGACCACAATCACCAAGGAGATTTGACTTTTTATCTGTAACTCTGCCATTTATTCTATGTTTTAGGACCTAGGGGATTTATTCTATAAAATTTGGATTCAGCCAAAAGGCACAATTAAGGACCTAGAAGGCCATAAGTGGCTTTAAGGCAGCAGGTTCCCCACCCCTGCATTAGGTTTTCAAAATTTAATATACAAAAACAAAACCTAGTTCTCACTTGCTCCTTTTTTGTTCTGTCACATTTTTCATTCTCACTCTTTCTATGACATCATACGTGCCTATTAGATCTTTTGAATGTAGAGTATGCTTTTGAAAACTTACACTAAAATTCTTATCTCCACAGCCACCTGTGCTGTATTTATAATTCAGTGTATTAAGTCCAAACCCAAGAAATTAACATAATTGTGTGAAAAAAATTAAGGAAAAAACTTTTGATGTCTACTTGCATTACTTAGAAAATATCCAGCACCACAAATTTCCCAAAATTGCATATTTGTTCATTTATATTTTGCATCAGACAATTTGATTTCAGACCTTTAGCCTGAGATTTCATGCCCTGCAACTTCACATTACTTCCACGTGTTTTTAGATGTCATTCTCTGTGAACTTTCATATACTTAAAAGCAAACAGACATTTATAGAGCAAGTATTACTTCTCTACTTCTCCAAGCTAGCTTCTCATGTTTTTTATAGATACCTCATTTGAAATTCATTCTTTACAAAACTGTTGTGGTCAAGCTTGTAAGATAGAACACATGGAGAGAACTACCACATTTATCAACATGAGTAAGAAAAAAAATAATGACAAATTGTGTGACATACTGAATTTTGGCTGTAAACTGAAATTACCCAAACTTTAGATTTAGTTTGCCTTTTAAAAGGATGGCCAATTATCTCAATACACCCAAGACTGTCCTAGTTGTAAAGGTAAAAATCTCACATTCCAGAAACCCTTAGTTCTGGAAAATTCCTCAGTCCTGAACTTCATTTTTTTAAAAAAAGAGCTTACAAACATCCCCAACAATTTATAGCATTGGCTTTTAATCACCTACCTCTAGAGTAATAGAAAATCATCAGTACAGATCAAACAGGCAAACCATTTGAGACCTACTGTAACAAATGTCTCGTGGTTTAATTATTCATAAATGTTTATAGTTTTCAAGGATCTTAGCCTTCAAGTTGGAAATTAATTTTGTCACTTATTTTATGAGTGGACACATCTGCAGAACGTGTGTGTACGTGTGTTTATACAAATTATGCTAGAGAACACATCTTATGCAAATATCTTGACTTCTTTTGTGAAATAGTAAAGATATTCATTTCCCCATATACTTGACAACACTGAATATCATCAAAATCTTTAAATAGTTACCAATATGACAGGTTAAAATATAGCCTATTTGTTATTTCAATTTATGTTTATTTAAGTGAGATTAAATTTTTAATGTACTTGTTAACGTTTTCATTTTTTATTCTGTAAAGTCATACATATATCTTGCCAACTTTTTTTCTATGGAATTTCTCTCTCTCTCTCTCTCTCTTTTTTTTTAACTAACATCCCTGAGGTCTTCATAGATTAAGCAAATTTAACTTATGTTTGAAATTAGTGCACTTATTTTTCATTTATTTTGCCTAGATCAAAATCACTTTAAGATATCACGTAACCCCAGCAAGATTAGTCCACATCACCGAGTCCCAAATCAGGAGATGCTGATATGGATGTGGCGAGAAGGGAACTCTTCTACACTGCTGGTGGGATTGCAAACTAATACAGCCTTTTTGGAGAGAACTATGGAGAATCCTCAAAGATCAAAAAGTAGACTTCCATTTGACCCTGCAAACCCATTACTAGGTATCTACCCAAAAGAACAAAATTCGTTTTACCACAATGACATTTGCACTAGAATGTTTATTGCAGTTCAATTCATAATTGCCAAGTCATGAAAGTAAAATAATGCCCATCAACCCAAGAATGGATCAACAAACTGATGGAATATTATTCACCCATTAAAAACATGGAGACTTGGCTCGGCACCTGTGGCTCAACGGGCTAAGACGCCAGCCACGTACACCTGAGCTGGCGGGTTTGAATCCAGCCCAGGCCTGCCAAAAACAACAATGACCACTGCAACCAAAAAATGGCCGGGCATTGTGGCGAGTGCTGTAGTCCCAGCTACTTGGGAGGCAGAGGCAGGAGACTCGCTTGAGCCCAGGAAGTGGAGGTTGCTGTGAGCTGTAATGCCACAGCACTCTATCCAGGGTGACAGCTTGAGGCTCTGTCTCAAAAAAAATAAAAGATGGAGACTTTGCATCTTTTACATTTACCTGGATGGAGTTGAAATACACTTTTCTTAGTAAAGTATCATGACAATGGAAAAATAAACATCCAGTGTATGCCACACTAATATGAAATAAATATGTAAATAATCACATGCTCATAAGAACAATAAAACACTAATTATAGTCCAGTTCGGGGTAGAGAGAAGCAGAAGTGGGGAGAAGGGAGGATATTTGGCAGAAGGAGGGAGGGCATGAGGTGGGATTTCACCTAATGTGCACATTGTGAGGGGGTATAACACGCTCCCTGGGTGAGGGGCTCTTCTATAAATGGAATATTACCCTGGAAGTGAGAACACTGTAACGTAAAAATTCTACCTCATATTAATTTGAAAAAAATTTTTTAAATACTCAAAAGAAGAACAAAAAAGTTGTAAACATTTAAGTAGTAGTTATCTAACTCTTGTGTTTATAATCCTCAGTGTCTTGGCTCATTCACAATGGCCTACTCTACTCCAACAAATAAATAATTTTTTTAATAATATGTTTGTGAATTAAATCATTACAATGAAAGCTTTACTTCATCTGGCATATATAACATATATATAAACACACAAATGAATACATGATAATATGTCTATAATTTGTCTGATTTTTATAATCATTTGTGTGGAATAATCCTTGTATTCCCTACTCATTTGAAATGCATCTTCTCATATAAAAAAGACCCACATTTCTTAAGTCAAGGACAAGATGTCAATGCTAAATGTCACAACTCATTTCTTCTAGCCCTTTTCTAGAAGAAATAGCTAATATAACTTGGTAAATTTCAGAAATAATATATACAAAAACTGTAAATAGTAGAGAACATGATCACTTTTTTCCAGATAATTGGACTATAGTACTAAAAACCCTCTTGACAAAGTCAACAGAAAAAATATTGAAAAAATAAGATTCAGCAACTGGATTGGTGATAAAATTAGTTTTCAACTGGATCATTCTCTATAGTATTGTATTTATTAATATTGAGTCATTTATTTAAATTCATGGTGTGAACCTTAACTGGCCATGGTATAATACTGTATTACACTTGTGTATAATTTAATTCAATTAGCTAATACAGACACTCCTTGTTATCTGACTCTAAGCCAATCCTAGGAATGATTTGAGAATTACATTTTGAATAACAGGAACCTTTGTTTTAATATTTTGAATGTGACAAACAGTAATGCATTCCCAGTTCTTTCCAAAATCCCCACAATTTTTTTTTCTCAGATTCCACTGGGACACTCTTGAACACTTACAAGTAATCCACTGAGAATCCCTACCTTACGTAATACATTCCATACAATGATTTTTTTTTTTATTGAATCATAGCTGTGTACATTAGTTCAATCATGGGGTACAGTGTGGGGGCTTCACATGCAATCTGATATATTTTTATCAACCTGATTGACATAACATTCATGATATTTTCTCGTTTACTATATGAAAACATTTTTGATCCATATTTAGAAGTTTTCTCCTGACCCTTCGGATATGTACCACACATGTGATCTCACCCTTTGTCCTATCTCCCCCCGCCCTCTCCCTTTCCTTCCTCCCTCTCCCCTCTCCCCGTCTTCCTGTGTAATAAATGGGTTGTAGTCTTCACTTGAATGATAAAGAATTTGTCTCATATTAGGGGTGTATACATTGGATACTTTTTCTTCCATTCTAGAGATACTTTGCTAAGGAGAACATGTTCCAGCTCCATCCATGTAAATATGAAAGAGGAAAAGTCACCATC
>CAUYON010022077.1:0-40463 GCA_963573935.1 Arctocebus calabarensis | reverse complement strand
CATGTAGATGGGAGTCCCCTCCCCCATGAGAACCACTCTCAGTATACTCCATACAAACAAGTGAGCAGACTTTAGATCCCCTCCTATTTTATACCACAGGACAGACCCTCTAAAAACCAGAACTCCTTCCCTAGAGAGGACTTACGAATGTGCCATGGCACTCTCCTGCCAGGCATAAAATTGTATAAAACTGTAGATATTGTCTACTGGCAATTCTGAACTTCCAGCACTCCCCTCCACACTCACCCTGAGGAATGGAAGACTATCTCCCATGAAGTCCAGATTCTTGGGAATTTTTTTGAGAGGTGTGGATAGGGCATGGGTTGTTGCTGGTCTGTGCTAATTCTGTGGCATGGGAGTGAGGAGAAGATGATGAACTTAGGGAACATGCAGGAGAGGGAGAGGCAGTGCCCCACTGTGCAGAGTGGCAGCAGCAGGAACAATACGGCTCACACCCCTGGGGATATTTTGGAGAGACAATCCCTGCCTCTCTGGGCAACCAGAGGAAGCTGAGCATCTTCTCTGGTGGCAACCACTGGTGGAACAGTTCTGGGATGGAAACGCAGGCCCTATGAGTGAAGGGTATGCCTGTGGTGGTATCTGCCGGGATGGGTGCAGACTAGAACACATGTACTGTAGAGACAGCATACTCCCAGGGTGGGGCTGAGCCAGAAGGACTGCTTTAGTGAGCCTAAGAATCACCCAGCTTTCAGAGGATCATAGCTGAGACAAAAGCAGGTGGGCAGAGGCTGGAACTTAAAGCTAAGTGCGAGTTCTAACTGCATATGTCCAAACACAGACTGCAGCAGAGACAGACATGCCAGTTCCAGGCAGTGGCACAGATTGGGGCAGAGATGCAGTTTTTGTGCACTCAAACAACTTCTGGTCCACAAGGGAATATAGCTGGGACAGAAACAAATTCTGCAAAATTGTTCTGTTCTGTCAGCAATATCAGTCAATGGCATGGCTGGAACTGAGTAAACTGCCACAGCCTCCATTAAACCCATGGTTGTCAGGCCACAGCTCCCCCTGCAGGATAGTGGCAGAGAGCGGCAGCCTGGACAAGAAGACATAGATCTCCCTGTGGCTCAGGCAGGTGCAAACCCCCAGAGCATCTGCTCACTGGAGGAAACTGGGTCACAGCCCTGCAAGGTTACTAGTGACTGGGTATTACAGAGGTACAAGACGGGAAAGGAGGCATCAATCTTCCCAGACTAATTCATTTGCTGGGTGGGTTCTTCTGACCTCATGGAGAATTGGAGAGAGTCATACTTGAGCTGCCAGCGGACCTCTGCTGTCTAGTTGCTGGAGAATTTTTGAAGTCTACCACCTGAGATTGGTGCTAACTGGGACAATTGATTTGGACCTCTTGAACTGGGCCAATCACCCAAGGACTATCCAAAGTGGTACCCTGGGTGTGTGGTTGTGGGAAGGTTTGATTTTCCTTTTCCAATTGTTGCCTGTGGGAAATGGGGTAAATTAATTGCTGGCATTTCTCCACAGCTGAGACTTCAACCCAGAGCAATTGATTCACTAGGGTAGGACAGAGGCCAACTGAAAACAAGACAGAGCCACTTAGCCCCACCACACCAAACAGGTCCTCAATGTCTCAGGCCATAGCACTGCATGGGTCCTTTGCAAAGCTCTAGGGGCCAAGCTCAGATGCCAGTCCCAGCTTTTGGGTAAAGGGCTGGTTAATCACTACTCCAGAAGTTCCCAAACCAATTTCACCTTAACTGTTCATCTGGCCAAGTGTCATAAAATAATCATGGGCAGAATCAGCATAAAAACTCTGGTAACATGAATAACCAGAGTAGATAAACTCCCCTAAGGAATGACATGACAGACACAACTGAAGATCCCATTCATAAACAAATGGCTGAGATGTCAGAAATCAAATTCAGACTTTGGATTGCAAATAAGATTAATAGAATGGAGGTAAAGTTGCAATTAGAAATTCAAGGAGCATTTCAAAAATTGTCTCAAGAATTCAATGAATTTAAAGACAAAATCACCAAAGATTTTGACACATTGAGACAAGAATTTTCAGCCCTCAAAGATTTGAGAAATACAGTAGAATCCCTCAGTAACAGAATGGAGCAGGCAGAATAAAGGATTTCTGACATTGAAGAAAAGCTTTTGAATGCTCCCAAACACTCAAAGAGGAAGAGAAGTGGCAAGAAAGAATGGATCATACTCTCAGAGAGCTCTGGGATGATTCAAAGAAAACTAATATTCACCTTATAGGAATTCCTGAAGGCAACAAGGTGTCTTTGAAAGGCACAGAGGCTCTTCTTCATTAGATAATGAAGGAGAATTTCCCAGGCATGCAAAAAGATTCTGAAATTCACATAGCAGACAGTTTCAGAACCCCAGCACAACTCAACCCGAAAAAGACATCTCCTAGGCACATTATAATTAACTTTGTCAAAGTTAAAATGAAAGAGAAAATTCTACAAGCAGCCAGATATAAGAAAACCAAAACCTACAAGAGGGAGAACATTAGAATGACTGCAGATCTCTCTCCTGAAACCTTTCAAGCTAGAAGAGGGTGGTCATCGACTTTCAGTCTCCTTAAACAAAATAAATTTCAAACCAGGATCATGTATCCAGCTAAACTGAGTTTCATTTATGATGGAGAAATTAAATACTTTAATGACATACACATGTTGAAGAAATTTGCCATAACTAAACCAGCTCTCCAGGATATTTTCAGACCTATCCTCCATTGAAGGGGCACAGTCCTCTGCACCCTTGTAAGGTCAATCAGTCTCATTTGTGTTCCTTGAGGTACGAAGTCCTGAGAAGGAACATTTCTAGTACTTGGGCAAAATGTGAGTTTTGGCATATATTCTCTCCCAGCTCACAGAAGTTTTCAACTTTGCTGAAAAACGCAGGCAGATAAGCCCTAAAGGAAAGAATGTGCCAGGGGGCCCCGCCAAGTCGAAGCTGGGGATTAATCACCTGCTTGGGGCAGTGGGCCATCACACTTTAGTCACTACTTCAATTTACACAATAACTTTCAGTTAATCATATAGGGAAGTAGGCAAACAGAACAGACAACCCAGCGTCTTTATGGTTTATCTCCATTGTTGTTTATCTCAAAACAAGATATTCTTAGTTTAGAAAGGTGTGTACGTGCTTTGCTGTATTAATGCAAACAAAGAATGTTTATGGCAGATTTTCTACCTTTTGTGTTTTTTCTTCTTTGATATTGTTATCTGATTATTTAGGGTATATAATAATCTTAGTAAAGATAGGTAGTTGCTGAAGGCCTCAGTGAGCTTCAGCCATTCCCTTTGAAATCAATCATTGTGTCTGCAGTGCTACCTCTGCATCATCAAACATGGCTGGCAGCAACACTCCATAATGATCAGTGGAATGCTCTACCACCAAAGTAAACTTACCCAGAAATTTTGATCAAATTCCAACTTACACAGTTGCAAAAGGATAAAAATGTCCCCTGGACTTTCGAAAAAATTGATACCCAAAATTCTACCAGACTTATCAATATTCTCAATTAATGTGAATGGTTTAAATTGTCTTCTAAAGAGGCACAGGTTGGCTGACTGGATACAAAAACTCAGGCCAGATATCTCCTGCATACAAGAATCTCATCTTACCTTAAGAGATAAACATAGACTCAGGATGAAAGGATGGCTATCTATATTTCAGGCAAATGGAAATTAGAAAAAAGCAGGTGTTGCAATTTTATTCTCAGATACAATAGGCTTTCAACTAACAAAAGTAAGGAAAGATAAGGATGGTCACTTCATATTTGTTAAGGGTAACACTCAATGTGATGAGATTTCAATTATTAACATTTATGCACCCAACCAGAATGTGCCCCAATTTATAAGAGAGACTCTAACTAACATGAGCAACTTGATTTCCTTCACCACCATAATAGTTGGAGATTTTAACACTCCTTTGGCAGCGTTGGATAGATCCTCCAAAAAGAAGCTAAGCAAAGAAATTTAAGATTTAAAATTAACCATTCAACAATTGGATTTAACTGACATCTACAGAACATTTCATCCTAACAAAATTGAATACACATTCTTCTCATCAGTCCATGGATATACTCCAAAATTGATCACATCTTAGGTCAGAAGTCTAACCTCAGCAAATTTAAAAGAATAGAAATTATTCCTTGCATCTTCTTGGACTATCACGGAATAAAAGTTGAACTCAATAACAACAACAGTCTACATACTCATACAAAAACATGGAAATTAAATAACCTTGTGTTGAATAATAGCTGGGTCATAGACAATATTAAGCAGGAAATTACCAAAGTTTTGGAACAAAATGATAATGAAGACACAAATTATTAGAACCCCTGGGATACCACAAAGGCAGTCCTAAGAGGGAAATTCCCAGCACTGCAAGCCTTCCTCAAGAAAACGGAAAGAGAGGAAGTTAACAACTTAATGGGACATCTCAAGCAACTGGAAAAGGAAGAACATTCCAATCTCAAACCCAGCAGAAGAAAATAAATAACTAAAATTAGAGCAGAATTACATGAAATTGAAAACAAAAGGATTATATAACAGATCAATAAATCAAAAAGTTGCTTTTGTGAAAAGGTCAATAAAATTGACAAACCTTTGGCTAACCTAACCAGGAATAAAAGAGCAAAATCTCTAATTTCATCAACCAGAAATGGTAAAAACGAAATAACAACAGACTCCTCAGAAACTCAAAAAGTCCTTAATCAATATTATAAGAAACTCTATTCTCAGAAATACGAAAATCTGAAGGAAATAGACCAATATTTGGAAGTACACATCTTCCTAGACTTAGCCAGAATGAAGTAGAAATGTTGAATAGGCCTGTATCAAGTTCTGAAATAGCATCAACTATACAAAATCTCCCTAAAAAGAAAATCCCAGGACCAGATGGCTTCACATCAGAATTCTATCAAACCTTTAAAGAGGAACTAGCACCTATATTACTCAACCTTTTCCAAAATATAGAAAAAGAAGGAATACTACCCAACACATTCTATGAAGTGAATATCACCTGGATCCCCAAACCAGGAAAAGACCCAACAAGAAAAGAAAATTATAGACCAATATCACTAATGAATATTGATGCAAAAATATCCAACAAGATCCTAACAAACAGAATCCAGCAACACATCAACAAACTATGCACCATTGACCAAGTGGGTTTTATCTGAGGGTCTCAAGCCTGGTTCAATATGCATAAATCTATAAATATAATTCAGCACATAAATAAGTTACAAAACAAAGACTATATGATTCTCTCAATTGATGCAGAAAAAGTTTTTGATAATACCCAGCATCGCTTCATTATCAGAATACTAAAGAAAATGGGTATAGAAGGGACATTTCTTAAACTGATAGAGGCTATCTACAGCAAACTCATAGCCAATATCGTATTTTTTGTTCTTTTTTGTAGAGATAGAGTCTTACTTTGTTGCCCTTGGTAGAGTGCCAAGGCCTCACACATCTCACAGCAACCTCCAGCGCTAGGGCTTAGTCGATTCTCAGAGTAGCTGGGATTGCAGACTCCTACCACAATGCCCAGCTATTTTTGTATTGCGGTTTGGCCAGGGCCGGATTTGAACCCACCACCCTCAGTATATGGGGACAGTGCCTTACGGACTGAGCCACAGGCACCGGCCACCAATATCATATTGAATGGAGTTAAATTGAAATCATTTCCACTCAGATCAGAAACCAGGCTAGGTTGCCCATTGCCTCCATTGCTCTTTAACATGGTAATGGAAGTTTTAATCATTGCAATTAGGGAAAAATAGGCAATCAATGGTATCCTTGTAGGGTCAGAAGAGATCAAACTTTCACTCTTCACAGATGATATGATTGTACATCTGGGAAACACCAGGGATTCTACTACAAAACTCTTAGAAGTGACCAAAGAATACAGCAGTGTCTCAGGTTACAAAACCAACACTCAGAAATCTGTAGCCTTTCTATATACCAAGAATAGACAAGCTGAAAAACAGTCAAGAATTCTATTCCATTCACAGTAGTGCCAAAAAAGATGAAATATTTGTGAGTTTACCTAACAAAGGATGTGAAAGATTGATATAAAGATAACTATGAAACTCTAAGAAAGGAAATAGCTGAAGATGTTAAAAAATGGAAAAACATACCATGCTCATGGCTGGGAAGAATCAACATTGTTAAAATGTCCATACTACCCAAAGCAATATACAATTTTAATGCAATCCCTATTAAAGCTCCCCTGTCATACTTTAAAGATTTTGAAAAAATAATAGTTTGTTTTATATGGAATCAGAAAAAACCTTGAATAGCCAAGATATTACTCAGAAATAAAAACAGAGCAGGAGGAATCATGTTACCAGACCTCAGACTATACTATAAATTGAGAGTGATCAAACAGCATGGTACTGGCACAAAAACAGAGAGGTAGATGTATGGAACAGAATAGAGTATCAAGAGATGTCCCCACCTTGTTACCATTATTTGATCTTCGACAAGCCAATTAAAAACATTCAGTGGGGAAAAGACTCCCTGTTTAACAAATGATGCTGGGTGAACTGGCTGGCGACCTGTAGAAGACTGAAACTGGACCCACACCTCTCACCATTAATAAGATAGACTACCACTGGATTAATGATTTAAACTTAAGACATGAAACTATAAAAATACTAGAAGAAAGTGCAGGGAAAACACTTGAAGAAATCAGGCTGGGTGAATATTCATGAGAAGGATCCCCCAGGCAATTGAAGCAAGACCAAAACTACACTACTGGGACCGGATCAAACTAAAAAGCTTCTGCACAGCCAAGAACACAGTAAGCAGACAGCCCTCTTAATGGGAGAAGATATTTGCAGGTTATGTCTCTGAAAAAGTTTTAATAACCAGAATTCACAGAGAACTCAAGTGTATTAGCAAGAAAAGCACACAAGTGATCCCATCTCAGGGTGGGCAAGGGAATTGAAGAGAAACTTTCATAAAGAAGACAGGTGTGGCTTGGCGCCTGTGGTTCAGCAGGCTAAGGTGCCAGCCACATACACCTGAGCTGGTGGTTTTGAATCCAGCCTGGGCCCACCAAACAACAATGACGGCTGCAACCAAAAAATGGCCGGGAGCTGTGGCGGGCACCTGCGGTCCCAGCTGCTTGGGAGATGGAGGCAGGAGACTTGTTTGAGCTCAGGAGTTGGAGGTTGCTGTGAGCTGTGATGCCACAGTATTCTATCCAGGGTGACAGCTTGAGGCTCTGTCTCAAAAAAAAGACAGGTGCATGGCCTACAGATATATGTAAAAATGCTTATCATCCTTAAAATCAAACACAAATGCAAATCAAAACTACTTTGAGATATCATCTAACTCCAGTAAGATTAGCCCACATCACAAAATCCCCAAAGCAGAGGGCATGCATGAGGAGAAAAGGGAACACTTCTACACTGCTGGTAGGAATGCAAACTAATATGTTCCTTTTGAAAAGATGTTTGGAGAACACTTAGAGATCTAAAAATAGACCTGTCATTCAATCCTACAATTCCTCTACTAGGTATATAATCCAGAAGTCCAAAAATCACATTATAACAAAGATATTTGTACTAGAGTGTTTATTGCAGCCTAATTCATAATTGCTAAGTCATAGAAGCCCAAGTGCCCATTGACCCACGAATGGATTAATAAATTGTCATATATCTACACCATGGAATATTATGCAGCCTTAAAGAAAGATGGAGACTTTACCTTTTTCATGTTTACATGGATGGAGCTGGAACATATTCTTCTTAGCAAAGTATCTCAAGAAGGGAAGAAAAAATATCCAATGTACTCAACCCTGGTATGAAACCAATTTATAGGTTTCATATGAAAGCTATAACCCAATTATAGCCCAAGAATATGGGGAAACAGGAGAGGGAGGGGAAGGGAGGTGAGAGAATGGGTGGAGGGAGGGTAATTGGTGGGGTCACACCTACCATGCATCTTACATGGGTACAAGTGAAATTTACTAAGTGTAGAATATAAATGTCTTAACACGATAACTAAGAAAATGCCATGAAGGCTATGTTAATCAGTTTGATGAAAATATTTCAAATCGTATATAAAACCAGCACTTTGTACCCCATGCTTGCATTAATGTACACAGCTGTGATTTAATAAAACAAAAAAGAAAGAAAGAACAGGATTTGCAAAAAACAAGTTGAGGCAATTTTAGAAGAATTTTTTGGTAAAAGGTTTCAGAGAAATACAGTGATGTCTACAAAAGGAATTGGAATCAAAAGTTTTGTTTTGCTTTATTTTTTAACTAGTGAACACAGGGCAGGGGGTTTGTGTGTTGATTGGGATGATCTGGCAAGAGACGGGATATTGACAATAGTGGAAATGAGGGTGGAATTGCACTCTTGAGCAGCAAGAGTGCTCGAGGAGGAGCTGGCCTGGCAGCGGCAGGCAGCCCAGTAGGTGGCATGATTGCTGGGAGTTGAGCAGAGAAGGTGCTGCGAGTGTGCGTGGGTTTTGTTCCAATGGCTTCATTTTTCTTAGTGAAACGGGAAGCAGAATCATCAGCAGAGTGTTAAGAATGGGGAGGAAAGCGTTTTAAGTTTGAGAAGGAAAAATAAGAGAAGGAATAATAATCTAAAAGAGGAAATACAAAGGGACTAGAAGGATGGAGTGTGACACCGAGTCCTAAGGTCCACTTCAGGCTGAAGGGCCAGGTCCAATGGAGTGCTCTCAGTATGGCCTTGTGCGTTCACAGCCACCTCCAGTCACACAGTGTTGAGTCTGAAGGAAGTGGAGAGCGGGGCTATCCACAGCTGGCATTTAGTCAAAGTAAGAGGGACAATAGAGATGAACATGCTTGCATGAAATGTACACGGTGGAAGAAAGTGGGGGCATGAAAGGGTAAGAGGAGGTGAAAGTGAGATAGAATACAGATCAAGGGTACTTGAAAAAGTGACCTTCAGTTAGGAGGGGTTAATCATACAGTGGGATTGAAATTGAGATTAGGAAGCTGTTGAATAAAGATTTGGTTTAGGATATACCATGGGAATAAATCTCTGAATTGGATAATAGACAAAATTGTTGAAAGAGAGACCAAACTTTTGATAGGCCAAGAATCAGTATTAAACAACTGATTAATATAGAATATAAATTTAAATATAAATATAAATTTCATGTTTACATGGATGGAGCTGGAACATATTAAACAGTATTTTATTTGGAACATATTAAATCAGTATTAAACAACTGATTCTGAAGTAGGAACTTTAATTTTATGTAGAACTGACTGGCTAAACATGAAACTTTGGAGTTAAGTCAGGACGCATGAGGGGGCTGGAAGAAACAGGATGATTATTAACAGAATGCTATGTACTAAGTAGACACGGTATCAACATTGTATATACAGTTTGCATGCATTTTTTATTTGTTCCTAGCAACAGCAGTGAATTCTAGAGATCACTATCATCTCCATTTTATAAACGATGAACATGTGGGCCAGGGAGGTTAAATAACATGTAACTCTGAGTCCAGACTCCAAGCTTTTCACCATTATGTCCATCCGCCTTGGCAAGTACAATGATTACGATAGAGCAGGTAATATTAAAATCCACATCCTGAGATGTGATTACCAGATTTATGGGATTAGACACTCTTGAGAACAATATTGTATACAAAGCCCAGTAATAGACATGATCTCGTCTAATCCTCATATTAATCCCGTGTATTAAGTAATTTGCCAGGCTCATGGGGCCAGTAATTAGCAGAGCCTGGTCATGAAAACAAGTCTGATGACTACCTGCTCGCACACTCCTTCCACTAACTGTGGGTTGGTATTACTTTCCAGAGACATTTCAGGTAGCAAGTTTAAATAGTTTTGAATAGAAGTATTAACAATGAAAACATTACTATTTATTTCTTTTAGAATTTAACAGGAAAAATCTCCTAATCCCTATGTTTCCATGGGAACATTTGTTAGCACAGAATGCAGCATTCTTCCTATCATGGAATATTCTTTCTATGAATTCATGCATTCTCTCAACTAATATTTATTGAGCAAATAGTCTGTGCATGGGCTGTGCTAGGTGCAGACGATGCAACTAGGTGAGAAACATCCTGCTCTGGTGGAAATGTCAGTGAGCTACAGGATCTGCAGGCTTCACATACTCCACAAGGCTCTTCAGGCCTGGTACAATTTAAGGGATTGCATTTGACTTAGAATACACTCTATCCCTTAGGACCCAGTTACCTAAGAGATCCTTCCTCTCCCTAATGGTTTGGCACAGAGTAATTCAGCAGTGCCCTGGAGACAGAATGTTAGGTTTGGACTCTGGAGAAATAGAACCAAGGTGTTTTCCCTAAAAAGGATTTTCCTACTCCAAGAAAACCACATTTTAAAGCTGGGCTTAAGAATATACCTGTTTGCCTGGCATTCCAGGTAGCTCAGTGGTGCTGTGTTGCCCCACAGCTATCACTTGACCACATGTTTTGCTGAAATATTGGCTTTGTGCATGACACTTGCCTTAGTCCATTTTGCGTTGCTGTAAAGGAATGCTTGACACTGAGTAACTTATAGAGAGGAGGTTTATTTGGCTTATAATTCTGCAGGCTTTCCAAGAAGCATGGCCCCTGGTGAGGTTTTCAGGGGTCTTCCAAACAAGGTAGAAGGCAAAGGGGGTACAAGTGTGTCTCATGGCTGGAGGAACAAGTGAGAGGAGTGGGGTGCCAGGCTCTTATAAACAACCAGCTGCTATGTAAACCAGTAGAGAACTCACTCACTACAGTGGGGGGAGGGCACCTTGACATTCACGACGGATCTACCCCAGTGACCCAAACACTTCACACCTCCAATACTGGGGATTACATTTCAACATGAGATTTGGAGAGGACAAACAGCCAGACTATGGGTAGCATCATCATGTAACCATTTATAGGCTCTGTGACCCATCACCCTCTTTCCAGAAGGTCAGGCAAAGGCCAAGTAAGTCTGGACCTTGGACACCAATCTGTGAGAATAAAGGACAATACATCCAGAAGGTGGGAAAAATTACATTTTGTTCAGCCTGATGCCCAAACAGCTGATGAGCTTATATCCCAAGATGTGTTTGGTGGCTATTTCCACGTGTGGATAGATATTCGAGCACTCCTACTTGGTCATGTTTGTAATTAAGAATGGCACTTACACACTAGCTCCAACTCACCTGACACCTACCACAGAAAGCCGGGGTGGCTGTGGGTGCAGTGGTTTGCCTCCAGATTTAGAAGATTCCAACTGGAGCTCTTAGTGGCACTGTAACGCTTGTTACCTCATTTCCCTCTGGTCTTAAAATATGTGAGTCACAGTATAATTTAAGAATTACACTCTCCGTCTCTTACATTTGCAAAAGTTTGGTGAGACAAATCAATTCTTAAGTTTTATTAAAAGCAAGATGAAGATATATATTTTACTGGGGTTTCAAGAATCTTTTCAAATCGCAACATATTTTACACACTCCTTGAACTGCTCCGATCACAGAGATTTCATTTAGTCCAGTCATTTCTGGAGTCGGGGGACCACACAGCCAGTTTGCGAACCCTATAGCTTTAAGAGAAGCAAATTCTCCTTTTGGAGTAGAGGAGGCGGCGCCAGTTCCCGGCTCCGCCACACCCCGCCCGCGGGCAGGGGCGGGGCGGGGCGGGTGCTCAGTTTCCCGCGGCTGCGGGCCGTGCCCCTCCGCGCCGCCTGGGGTGCTGGGTTTCCCACCTGCTGCGGGGCGCGGCCGAGGGTCGCCGGCTGGCCCGCTTGGCTGGCCCGCTTGGCTGCCCCTCTTCCCGACTCGGTGGTTTCCCTGCCTCTGAGTACGCGACAGCTGCACGAGCCAGAGAGCGCCTCCTCGCCTCCCCGAGCCCGGGCGGCCCCGCCGGCCAGAGCATCCGGGAGCCCTGGGGATGCCTGCGTCTTCCCCCGAGGGCGCGGGCTCCGGGCTCCCCACGGACCCACCGCCTCCCGCTGCCCGCGCGGCCTCGCGCTCGGCGCTCCGGGCCCTGCACGCCCTTTTCCTCCCCTCTCCACGGCGGGGCACGCCCACTGCCTCTGCTGCTCCGGGGCCGGGCTGTCCGAGTTGAACCTGTTCTCTCAACACTCGCCGGCCCAGCCGCACCCCAGCCCTTGTCCTGTTACCCACGGCTCGGAACTGAATACAAACAGGCCCGCGCCCCTCCAGCCCTTGCCGCCGCGCCGCGCCACACCCGGCGGTGCCCACCGTGCTCAGTCCTCCGCGAGGGCTGGACGCGGAGACCCCTCCTCCGGGCGCGCTCCTGCCCCTCCCCTAGTGTAGCTCCAGCCCACCAAGCGTTTTCCGAAATCCCGTGAGCAGGACCCTCGACTGTCCCCTTCTAACCCCTCGGCCGCCCCTCCCGGCCCCCCGGGGCCCGCCCGGCCGCTGCGTCCCACCCGCCGCGGCTCTCGCTCCCAGCCCCTCCTCCGGGGCCCTCCTCCTCCCTCGCCCCTCCCGAGCCAGGGTGGGAGCGGCGGCAGCTGGAAGAGAAGGGATGAGGTCATCCTCTCCCTCGGAGTCAGCTGGTGGAGGAGAGGCACCGGGAGGAGGGCGCGCGCGCGAGGGGAGGAGAGGAATGTGCAGGTCCGAGGAGCGCCGCGCCGGCCGCTGCTGCTCCTGCTGCTGGCGGCGGCGGCGGCTCGGGCGGCAGCCGGGGGGCCGGGACGACGAGGAGCGCGGGCGGCGGGCAGGGGCGCGCGCGGGGCGCCGCGAGCAGCTTGGCTCCGCGCAGGCAGCCAGGCGGCGCTCCTGCCGGCCCCAGGCGCGCCGCTAGCCCGGCCCAGCGCCCAGCCCGGCGGGCGGCGGGCGGCGGCGGGCGGCCGGCGAGCCGGCGCAGGAGCGGGGGGGAGCCGCGCTGCCGGGGAGGGAAGCCGGGGCGAGGCGAGGAGGTGGCGGGAGGAGGAGACAGCGGGGAAAGGTGTCAGATAAAGGAGGGCTCTCCTCCGGTTCTGAGGCATCATGGCCGCTAAGTCAGACGGGAGGCTGAAAATGAAGAAGAGCAGCGACGTGGCGTTCACCCCGCTGCAGAACTCGGACCATTCGGGCTCGGTGCAAGGACTGGCGCCGGGCTTGCCGTCGGGGTCGGGAGCCGAGGACGAGGAGGCGGCCGGGGGCGGCTGCTGCCCGGACGGCGGCGGCTGCTCGCGCTGCTGCTGCTGCTGCTCCGGGAGCGGCAGCTCCGGGGGCTCGGGCGGCCCGGGCGGCGGCGGCGGCGGCGGCAGCGGCGGCGGGGCGGGCTCGGCGGCGCTGTGCCTGCGCCTGGGCAGGGAGCAGCGGCGCTACTCGCTGTGGGACTGCCTCTGGATCCTGGCCGCCGTGGCCGTGTACTTCGCGGACGTGGGCACGGACATCTGGCTCGCCGTGGACTACTACCTGCGCGGCCATCGCTGGTGGTTTGGGCTCACACTCTTCTTCGTGGTGCTCGGCTCGCTCTCTGTACAAGTGTTCAGCTTCCGCTGGTTCGTGCATGATTTCAGCACCGAGGACAGCGCCACGGCCGCTGCCGCCAGCTGCCCCCAGCCTGGAGCGGATGGCAAGGCAGTGGTCAGCGGTGGGTCTGCAGCCGGGGAAGGCGAGGCTCGTCCTTCCACGCCGCAAAGGCAGGCATCCAACGCCAGCAAGAGCAACCTCACCGCCGCCAACAGCAGCAGCAGCGGGGCCAACCGGGCCAGCGGCAAACACAGGTCTGCGTCCTGTTCCTTCTGCATCTGGCTCCTGCAGTCGCTGGTCCACATCTTGCAGCTCGGGCAGATCTGGAGGTACCGTATCGCGGGTGGGGGCAGAGGGAGGCTTGCTGCTGCTACTACATCACGCTGCTTTGCTTTTGCACGGAAATCGGTTGCTGTGGTAGTAACCCTAGTCACGCTCAGTTCTTTTTTTGTTTTAAGTTGGGGCTTGCATTTTTTTTAATTTGAGGTCTCAGCCTAGGCTGGGAGGGAACCGAGAAGCAGGGCAAGGGCAGCAGAATGGTTTTGGTCACCTCATTCCTCTGTCTTCCCACGCTGCCTCACCAGCTTCCCCCTCCTATATTTTACAACCCTCCGCCTCCTCCCCATTTTTAGTAATATTTTAAAAGTGAATAGGAGATGATTCCTGTCACATCTTCTACAAATCTATTATTATTATTATTATTATTATTATTTGGAATTTGAAGTGTGTATTGCAATTTGGACGATTTCTTTTGTCCCCCCTGAGAAAAATTGCTAATTCTGTTTAGATGGGAGTTGTTGCTCTTTCAAAGTACCCTCATTTTAATGATCACTGCTGGAGAAGAAAGTACTATACTTAAAGTCAGGAACTTCGTGGACACATGACTTATGTGTATATATAATATCTACAAGCAAGAGTACACGTTTTGGGATCCAGACTTACTTTTATAGTACACAGTCTGATTATCTTGCAATATGCCCATATCTGATTTTTCACACAACTAAGTACCTTTGGAAATGGGGTGGTGTGTTGTGTCAACTTTAATCATTCTTGGCATCTTCATTGACTGTTTTGCTCCTTGTCATCTGATCAACCAAGTGTTTTTACACAGATATCACTTTTACTTACAAACAAGAATACCAGGCTCAACTTGTTGGGCAGGGGGAAACCACCATCACCCCAACAGTCACTGCATGAACTTGGAGATACAATGAAATAGTATGCTCGGGAATGTGTGCTTTTGACTTTTATACGTTTTTAGTAGATTTTTAAAGCAATATTTTAGGTGAACAAAAGTTATTTGTACAGAAGCGTGTAGATTCTAATGTCCTAGAGCTTCTTTGGTTTTAAAATGATTTAGTAAATATGTAGTGTAAGTAAAATGCAGAAACTTCCTAGAAAGTGCACCAAGATGGGGCTGCACTCTGCTATGCCAGTGTTCTTTTTCAATTTCATTTACATTTATTTCTGTGATAAAAGACATTATAAGTCATTGACTATGCATGTTTTAGTCCCGTGTGAAAACAACTCAGAGAAATTTGTAAAGTAGAACCACAAACTTCTTTTTGTTTCTGGCGACCAATAGTGTTTTCAACTGAGAAGAGCAAGCATGATGATTTCACAACCTTTCCTAGGACAAGGCCTTGTAAACCAGGGTAAGAAATGCCATAAATAGTGACCCTTCAGATTGGGAAAACTTTTTTTTTTTTCCAGTAGATACTTTCTGAGAAAGTGATATTTGATATGCAATCACACGAATTGATGTTAGACACACGTATTTTGGACTCAAGGGTGTGTTTCAAAGTGTCAGTTAAATGTGATAGCTATATTATTCATGGATGACTATTGGAAAAACTAATAGCTTGATGCTTTGCTTTAACCATGATGGAGAACTTAAATGCTTGATTTAATTTCTGAAGCTATTTAGGATGCATATGATTAGCATTTCTAATCTGATAATATGTTAAATGGAGCTTAACACTCCATTATGAACTTTTTCAAACTTTATGCAAAATTTGGAAATCACTTACTTTTGATTGTTTTGAAAGTTTCTAGATGTATGTAAATAATGCAAACACTTCTAAATTATGTTAACTGAATAACTATGCATGTAGTCTATAGATTGATACTTTATGAAAAATCTGATATCAACTGTGAATTGAAGAAGTCATTTATTTTGGTTATAGTTGTGTTTACTAGATTGTCTAAACCAACCATTTTCCAAGTTGAAATGTGATGTTTCATTTTTCTCAAGAAATCATGTGGGGAAAGTGAGAAATAATTGAGAAAAGATAAAGGCCTGAAAACGTTTCAGAGAGACCACAGCCACTCTTTGTTATTATTATTAATAATAGTCAACTGGCCTTATAGAAAAGCTTTTAAGGGAGAGAGTGGACGGATGGCTAAGGTTGAATGTAAAAAAGAAAACAACAACTGTCAGACAAATGAATTAACTGACCCAACCCTTATAGAAAGTATGGTCATGCTTGGCTCCTTTTTGTTAGATATTTCTACAGTACTTTCCTTAGACGCTTCAGTGTTGATTCTGATAACGCAGAAGTATTGCTGTTGGAAATATTAGATGCTTGTCAACATCTTCAGAATATTGTGTTTAGTATGTAAGTCTGAATTACCCTCTAATCTATTCTTATAACCTCTAATCTATTCTTGGATTCTGGTTAAGATATTTGTGGGAGGCCAGTGTAATCTGGTGGAAGAATAATCAATCCCATTTTCTCATTATGTATTTTTTAAATCACTTTAGCCTAATATAGGAAATCGAGAAGGGTTAAGGAAAACTTCTGGAGTTTAACATTCAGATGCATAATAGCGATCTTTCAATTTCTCTGAGCATTGAACATTTGAATGGAACTTTGGGGAATAGATGCATCTTTAATAATAAGCTAGTGAAATATGAGTCATCTCAGATTATTGTATTAGATCATTGTCCTAGACCACTATGATTCCTTAAATTAGAATCATTCCTCTTCCTCTTCTGGCTTTGCTTTTCAATGCATTCTACACAAATACTGTAAAAACACCAGGGTACTGAGTGGTTCAAAGCTCAGAGGTCATTATTCATGTTCTAACATGCTACTTCCTGCGATCAATAAAATAGATTTTAGCTAGGCTGGTAACTATTTCCATGAAATTCTAGTTATTTTAGGAAAGGGCTAGATTCTAAAGCTTTCTGTAGATAAATCTTTTGAAATAACATCAAAGTGTTTACTTGCTCAGAAATAGCCATTTGAAACATTGTGAACAAGATTTGCATGTATTTATACATGTATTACAAATGCAACTGCTAAAAGCAATGATACATATTCATTTTAATTAAAGTTTACTAATGGAAAATTAATGGCAGCTTTTAAAGTTGCGGGAGGAGATCCTGGAAAAGTGCCTTTTGAAATAATGAAGTGAACCTTTGCTACGATGTGAAAAAAACAGTTATGACTTTAAAGAAATCATGCCTGTGAATGAGTGAGAAAGTACTTTTCTTTCTTATTCATTTCATATGATGCTAGAAATTATAATAGTACAGTTCAGCCAGTGTGAATCACAAATACCTAATGAGAACAATTTTAGTCCTTATACCCATGATCAGTCACACCTAACTATCTTTTTCCTTCAGAATTTGTAAAATTTTCTCTTGAAATTTTACCTGAATTTCTCCTCCTGTGTATGTATGTACATATTTAGTTGTTTTCTGGAAAATGTTCACATTGCAAATAGTAAGTCAATAGATGGGAGAGTGGGGGATATTTTCACTATTTTTCTATTTGGGGGTTTTATTTCGGAATCTCTACAATGAGAGTCAGGTGGGAAAGACATGGTGAAAATGTAGTCTGTTCTTGATTGTCTTGCTGGGTATTTCCTAAAGTAGTGAGTGTGTTTCATGTTCAAATAAATTGGGAAGATGATAGATTAAATAACACTAAACAGATCCTCTCTAAACAGGACTTCTCAGAGCCTTTAAGAAGCTAATGTACAGTTGCCAATAATGTTTTTGAAAGCACACCGATTAAATATTTTTGTACTGAAATGGCATACATACAAAGCTCTTTAAGAAGCGTGAGGTTCTTAAACTTGGACAAACTGGAGGAATAATAATAACAGTGCTTTAAGAAGCATGCTGTTCTTAAACTTGGACAAACAAGAGGAATAATAATAATTTTGTTTGGCCTTTAAAAATCTATAAATGCTGTCCTGCTTTTTATCTCTTCTGAGTTTCACAGTAACCCAACAGAAAAGTATTAGTATCTCTATATGTGAGAAAACTGGCTCAGAGTGAAAAAGTAATTGACACAAGGTCACACAGTTATTATTCAAATAACCTGGCTAGGATTCAAAACCTGGTCCTTCTTATCATAAAATCTAAGCTTTTTCTGGCTTACTTGCCTACCTCCAAATGCCATGTTGGATAATAATGACAACAATGTATAAAAATAACAATTTACCTTCACTGGAAATGGCAAAGTGGGCAAGGGAGTGTAGCTCAGGCAGGTTAGATTTTCTAGTAACACGCTGATAGTTAAGTGATAAAAGAAGAACTTGACTGGAACCCTCAATCTTAGTTCAGTGTTGTCCTAAGACACCATTTAGACATACTGAGGTGGTTGTATTAAATCCCTGCCGAGTAACATGATCACACCTTGGCTTTAATGATTAGATTGCATAATGTATGTGAATATGCATGCAAGAAGTTATTTGCCAATGATAAAGAAGTTATTTGCAAATGATAAATGGGTAGAAAAAGAGAGAGGATATAGGTTATACCTTCTGCTATTGAAAAAGGTACTTTATGGCTTCTGAGTTGTTCCTGAATTCTGATATGAGTTGGGGAAGATTGGTGTCATTTGTAGAGTTTATGGAATGGCTGTTTTCTGTACATTTGTGTTCTGTCTCCATGTACATTAATTACTTTATTAATTCAACATATATTGAGCATGGACCATGTGCAAGGCACTGTCCTAGTTACTAATTATCCCAAAGTGAGTGAAATACACATCTTTTGAAGTTATCTACTGTCTTGTTTGTTTTTTCTAAAACAAAAAAGTAAACTGTTTTAATAAGGGGAAATAAGCACTATTATAGAAACAGGAAATACAAATCACCTTGGTTTAGGTAACACTATCTGGAAGAGGGGATGTCTGAGCAAAGGTTTGAATGATGGGAAAACTCTGCTATTTGAATGAAGTGGAATATTTGCTTTGGACCCTCGGATATGGTATGAAAGGAATTCCTATTTTATTGTGAAGTCATGGAGGAGCCATTGAAAGATGATAAAGGGTGAGAATTGTTAACAGAAGTATAAAAACTTTTATTAAAAGGAATGGCAGAAATCTGGAAGTTTCAGAGGATAGGTCATTGATTCATCTGTGACTTAATGATATCTCTACCATTCATGGAAATTTATGACTTCATAGGCTTTGAAGTGGGTGTTATTGGGTCAGATAAATGACTACGAATTTTTAGATTGGTTTAAATTTTAAATTTCATTATACTAAAGTAAATTATGACCAAAAGTTTATTTTGAGATTTTTATTTTTTTAGTTTCAGAATATTATGGGTATATACCCATTGTGATTACATAGTTTGGTTTTGTATATTTTAAGTCATAGTTATAAGTGTACTGTTCACCCCCAAAGTATGCAATGTACCTGTTAGGGGTGAATTTACCCATCCTCTCCTACCCCCACCACTTGAATTTGGTTGAAATTTTCTTTGACACGTGCACGTAAGTATTGATCAACTCGTTCTAATTTAGAATTGAGTACATGTGGTGCTTTTTTTCCCATTTAGTGCAATGTTTCACTTATGAGAATAGTCTCCAGTTCCACTCAGGTTGTAACAAAAGAGACTAGATCACCATTTTTTCACGGCCGATTAGTATTTCATGGTATACACATACCATTTTTATTAATAAAATTCATGTATTAATGGGCACTTGTGTTCCACGTGTTTGCAGTTGTGAATTGTGCTGCTATAAACATTCGAGTGCAAGTGACTTTTTATTAAATGTCTTTTTTTTCCCTTTGGACAAATGTCCAGCAGTGGGATTGCTGGATCAAATGGTGGGATTAAAAAGGTCCCAAAGCAAGAGACGCCAGCAAAGGATGTGGAGAGAAAGGAGCTGCTGGAGGGCTGCAAACTAGTACAACCTCTACGGAAAGTGGTGTGGAGATGCCTCAAAGAGCTAAAAGTAGTTGGGGTTGTTTTTTGAAGGTATTCCTTAGAATATGACGGTGTTTACCTTACTGAAATTCAGGTCTTCTGATCCGTAAAAGCATATTACTTATATTTCTGCACCACTTTTATTTTTCCAGAGAATTTCCATATTTTCCCTTTCCCATTTAATCCTCAGAATGATCTTTGAGGTAACACTTCTGTTTTGAATATGTGGAAATTGAAACAGAGGATTTTTTTTTTTTTGCAGTTTTTCGCCGGGGCTGGGTTTGAACTCGCCACTTCTGGCATATGGGACCAGCATCCTACTCAGTTGAGCCACAGGTACCGCCTGAAACCGAGGATTTTTAATGTATTTCTCTTTAGGCCACTTAGTCCTGGACAGGTTCTATGCTAGTATTCAATACTGGTATGGCGGCAGGGGTGGGGGAGAGGCAACGTGAAAAGTGGTTGATGGGACGGAGGATGTTCAGGATGAAGAGGGACGTGAAAACCTGAGAGCTCTGCTAAGTGCTGAAAGATGTAAGATGGAAGAGGCAGGGGACCTCTGTGACAGGATGGGTGAGACTTCTGGGAAGAGATTTTGAATTGGTATAAGATCTTTTAACTAATCGACGGTATTCACAGATCAACTAAGATTCCTTCAACGGAATGAGTTATCCATCATTGGAGTGTCTAAGTGTAGTTTTAAAAACTAGGTAGAGATTGCTGGAGGTATCTAAACTATTATACAGAGGATTGTACTAGAAGATCATGTATCCCTGAGCTTTTAATCACTCAGTTCTGCTCCTAACATAATGGACTAACCTTTGCTTTTTTGTGGATGAAAGAAGTAGAATGCATTATTTTGCAATACTGTGCTGTGCTACTTCAAAATGTATTTATTGTTTTACAGACCCAGTATCTTCCCCAGGGCCTCAGAAATCCACACAACACCCCCGGGTGCTGGATTTGGTATTTAAATCTCCGAGTTAGCTGACAAGTATAAAGCCACACACAATCAGATAGAGCTCTTTATGCGTTTACTTGGGCTTCTGTATGAATTGGAGTAATTTATGCATATATCTATCTGGTGTATTTATCCTGTAGTATCTTTGCAAGGTTGTAAATTGTTTCCATTCACTTGAGCTCTGAACTGTTTGTTTCACAAGGGTGTAAATTTCTTTATACTTATTACTCCCCATCAAAATTCTAGAGCACCTTAACAGAGCATTTGAATGTTGCATCTGTGCTGATGTATACTATCAATTTGGATCATTGGCCATGGATCCTTGGGGCAATAGCTTTGAAATTCCTTAGTGAGTGAATATCCAAGAACAGAACTTGCTATTAACTATGGTCTGTATGTTACAGTTTGAATGAATTTCTACAGTTTGAATAAAATTCATAGTCTACCTGTGAATTTAAATAACAAATAATTGGACAATTCTCCTTTACACAGACTTACTGGCTAATCTGTTTAATATTTTTTGTTTTTACTTTAGAAATTTGTACGTTATACTAACAGGTCCTATGGGAGCAAGACTAGAAATTAGATCTGGATTTATTCTTCTTATGTGTTATCTCTTCTAAGATTTAGTATGGTGCTAGTTGTGAGGGGATGTTAATCATGTGTGATCTTGTAAAATAATGTGTTGTTGAAGTTTAGGGAAAATCACATTCAATAATACTCAGTAGGAAATGTTTCCTTAAATGGCATGGCATGATTCTGACCACCATAGGAAGTGACCTTATTCCAACAATGTGACGGTGTCTTTGGTAACTGACAGCATGGCTGGCCAGGAAGAAAAACCATGGAAAGTCCTCATGAAGGTACTCTAATGGCTGTGGCGTTACATGTATAAGAAAACGTGCTCAATGAATGTCTACTGATCTGTGAATAAAACACAGGTGTATTCTTTCTCCTTTATGAAAGTGCAGCTAACCTTCAGTTGTTTTGTTGGGTGTCAATGGTATAGTGAATCAGAAAAGGTGCAATATTCTCTAGAAATGATAGGAACAGCCACCCAGATCTTTTTTAGATTCCTAGTATCTTTGGGAAGTAGAGCTAAATTTCATGAAGTACTAATCACCCTCTGGGAAAAATGGGTTTAGAAGCACAGGTTTGCATTTCTGTTCTTGCTGATAGAAGAGTCAGAGGGAGGAGGCTTTCGGATAGGCATTTTTCAGTGAATTCTTACCTACACTTGACTGTCTGAGAAGACATATACTGAGTGATTCGGGTATTTTTCTGTGCTTCTGTCTACTCAGAGAAAGTTTCCTGTCTCCGCCGTGACTACTACCACCACCATCATCACGATAATTCTTATCATAATAAAGAATTAATTCTTTATTAATTAATTCTTTAATTAATTAAAGAAATTTAGGAATTATTTATGTCTAGTGTATGTATAGAGCTAGTACAGATTGCTGATTGTAAGAGAAACCAGAGAAGGGTAAAGATGAATTAAATCAGTCCAGAAACCCCTCTTTGCTGGTCTGAATGACCCCACTAGATCCTCGCTAGCCCTGAAATAGAGAGTGGGGGTCACAGTGAGAATATTGGCGATGGAGCTTACATCAAGAGGCAGATCTGTTTTTTGGGGAATTGAGCTACATGGAGTGTCAGAAGAGACGATTTGGTTCCTGAGAGCTTCAGATTCCAGGCAGGTCAGCAAACTGGTCTGGGCTACGAGCTACTGTGTGTAGATGGGGGACACAGCAGAGCCCCTGGGGCCCCACACAATCTAGATTTTCGTTTGTTTTTCTCCTTCTGGGTGATAGTTTCTGTCTGTATGATGTGATTGTGAAAAAATAATTTCCTAGGCAGTGCTTGTGGCTCAGTGAGTAGGGCACCAGCCCCATATGCTGAGGGTGGCAGGTTCAAACCTGGTCTTGGCCAAACTGCAACAAAAAAATAGCTGGACGTTGTGGCCAGCACCTGTAGTCCCAGCTACTCGGGAGTATGAGGCAAGGGAATCTCCCAAGCCCTGGAGTTGGAGGTTGCTGTGAGCTGTGACACTATAGCACTCTACTAGGGGTGGCAAAGTGAGACTCTGTCTCTTAAAAAAAAAAAAAAGTAATAATTTCCCAAGTCTAAAATTCTGATTGTACCCTAATTATACATGCTTTTTCCTTGCCCAATACTGAAAGTGTATGCTCCAGATTCTAGAATGTCAGTATGTCTTCCTCTAAGACCGCTGTTACAGTCCTTCTCTGTTTATGTAAGTCAAAGAGAATCTAAAAAGGAGTTTACAGAATTGACAATATTAGTGTCTAAGTCTCAGGGCCTGGTGTTAGTTGTACATGAAGAGAGAAGCTTGTGCTTATTTATTCAATGCAACTTCATGCTTTCCCAAATTTTAGTTGTGATCCAAAAAAACTATTTTCATTAAAACATATATGTAAGTATTTGAAACCAATGTTAAAAATGCCCCATATCAGTAATTCTGAGATGTATGCCATACAGATTTCGGAAGCCGAAATCATCATCTCCATTTCCTGTAGTGGGGTATGCACAGCTGGGCGCTGTGATTAACAAATATGAACAACGTTTCACAGGCTTAAAAAGACTATCCATTATGTCAATGAGAAGATGGTTGTCAGAGCTAGATTTGCTTTTAAATTAAATGCTTGTCCTCGCTTACACTGTCACTGATTTAATATGCTGAAAATTGAATTGAAACTCTAGACAGAGAAACTATATCCAATATCTTGTTTAAAATATTTTAACAAGCACACTTGTTTAAAATGGGGGTATATTATACTCTAATAGAAGAAGAAAGCAACACATTAACGTTTCCTGGGTGGGAATTCCTTGTATTCTAGGATGTTAGAAATATGTTGTGAAGCAGAACAATTTCTAAACCCATGCTAACATTTTAGATTTTTAATTTTGAAAAATTTAAGTATATGTCTTAAAATTATCTGAACTAAAGTATGTGAAATTATTTCCTCATTTTTATGAACTTCAGCACATTGTTTTAATCAGTTCTATTTCTTCTGTTTAATTTCTATACATACTGTATTTCCCCGCCAGGGGAATCCTTTTCTGTAAAGAGAGCAGTGGGTACAATGTGGGTGGAGGAAGGATTAGTCAGATAGAAAACCATGCATGCATTGGAGAAGTAGGATTTACAGTGAACAGGAGTCCAGAAACACTTGAGAGGACTTTGATTTGACTTCCCATCAAGTTCACTTTGTTTAAGTACAAAGTTACCTTTCTGAAGCCGCCAGTCTGAGAGATAACATCCACCGGCCAAAGCACTCTGACTTCTTTTTCTGTGGCTCAGATACTAATCATGAATAAGACCTCAATTTGGGGCTGCATTCTTTACTTTACAGGTCCCTTTTGTTGTTGTTGTTTGTTTTTTACTGGGAGCAGAGAGTCAATAGTCAAAGCAAGGATAGGAATTGTAGCATTTATAGTAACTAAATGATCCCTCTAACATGCATCATTAGTTCATGGCATAGTTACTGTGTCGGTGTGACAGTAGCAATGAGGGAATGATCTTCTGTGAGACAGGAGAAAGAATTTATACAGGCTTCTTTTGTTTGGGTAGACTTTCAGCTCATCAACTTCCTTTTCGTTTTACAAAAGTAAAATTAATAACAATTATTTTTTAAATGTACTTTTCCAGAAGACTTTCCCAAGCAATTGATAGTATTTGAATCTGTTATCATAACAAAAATTAGGGGCTCGGCGCCTGTGGCTCAACAGGCTAAGGCGCCAGCCATGTACACCTGAGCTGGCCGGTTCGAATCCAGCCTGGGCCCGCAGAACAACAATGACGGCTGCAACCAAAAAATGGCCGGGCGTTGTGGCGGGCGCCTGTAGTCCCAGCTACTTGGGAGGCAGAGGCAAGAGACTCACTTGAGCCCAGGAATTGGAGGTTGCTGTGAGCTGTGATGTCACAGCACTCTACCCAGGGTGACAGCTTGAGGCTCTGTCTCAAAAAAAAAAAAAATTAGGAAATATGTCCCATAGGATTTTATATTTCCAGGGGGATGTGCTGCTATTAAGAGTGATAGTCACAGACATCCTTTGGGATATTATTCCTGATGGGGTGATGATCGGGTTTGAAACATTTAGTTCTTGATGGATATGTGTTAACCTAGCATCATCTTAATGAAAGCGTAAATATTAGTTGTGTTCTTCTGCAAAAGAATCATTAGTTATAATTATTTAGGATAGTATATTTACCTGCTTCAAAATAACATTGGAATCAAATAAGTGAGAGGGAAGAAGCTGAAGTTTTTATCAAGTGAGCACGTCCAAATACTCTAGAAAGTATTACTGTACTGTATTCTTTGATTTGCTCCCAGGTGTTTAGGGTGTTGTCCACAAGACCAGCATCTAATAGCTTGAGGAAGAATAATTCAATCACAAAAGAATTAAACAAAAATAAGGATTTTATTTTGTAACAGAGCAAATTTTCAATCCTTGGAAGAAGGACTAGGAAAATATGTACTGACTCCTGTTATAAAATAAATCACAGCAGAACTGAAAGCAGAGCTCCACCAGCCAGGCCAGGATCCTTTTCGATGAGTTTGTCCAAGGGTGAAGGAAGGCAAAACTCCATCTGTGATAATGCTGGGGTTTATGGGGTCAACTTGATATTGAGGGCACAAGTGGGGCCTGCAGTTCAAGTGTGTTTGACCTGAGGATTTGTGTTATCAGAAACTGGCTAGAAGTCAGAGTCCAGAGTGTCACGGCCTTCACAAACGGGGAACGTATTGGAACCCTGCGACTCCGAGCAAGGGCCAGGGATAACCTTACTTACTTATCCAAAATCAAGGGCATCAGGGAAGTAGACCATGGTTCTTACACTTCAGAACGTATAAGTGAAGGGAAATTTATGTTCACAATACATAATTTCTGCCTTGCCTAACATTGAGAACCAGGCCCAAGAGTGGATGATAAGTTCTCTTTAACAGAGTCTCACCCTGTCCAGGCTGAAGTGTCATGGTGTCAGCCTCGCTCCCAGCAATCCCAAACTTCTGTGTTCAAGTGATCCTCCTGCCTCAGCCTCCTGAGTAGCTGGGACTACAGGTGCTCACCACAATGCCTGGATAATTTATTCTATTTTTAGTAGAAACAGGGTCTCACTCTTACTCAGGCTGATCTTAAACTCCCAAGCTTAAGTGATCCTTCTGCCTTGGCTTCCCTGAGTGCTGGGATTACAGGGACGAGCCAGCACTCAGGGAAGCCGAGTTCTAACCCCACTGGGGCAGGGCAGAGAGCAGCACTGCGGGTAGGTCCCCCCTCGCAGTGGGGGCCCCTTGCAGACCCATGGTAGCTCTTTGGCTAAGTTGCTGCTTGGTTGCTCTTATCCATTGCTGAGAATAGAATCAGTAAAATAAGTTACCAGTGATAACCCTTTATTCATGGTCTTCATGAACCTCTGCTTAGAGTTGTAGGAAGGAAAATATATGAAAAGAATATGCTGTCAAAAGGTTTACTGACGAGGGAGGGAGGCGACGTGTGGAGCTCAGGCTGGGCCCTGTAGACCGGGACTCGCGGCATCTCTGGGGAGTTTCTGAGATGTGCAGAACCTCAGGCCCACCCTGCACCTACTGAATTACAACCTGCACTTTCAGATCTCCAGGTAATTCAGATGCAACAGTTGATACAGAGGAGGGATCTTTCAACTGAATGGTCAGGAAGGCTGGCCCGAGCTGGACATTATTGGAAATATGGTTGATTAGACCTTGTAAGTGACATTCTCACCTATTAGCTCACCTAGGATGACAGTGAGGGTTAGTGCTAAGAAACTAACAGTGGTAGGTACACACACACACACACACACACACACACACACGCAGAAATTTCCATATAGATAGTACTTTATGCAGAATGTGAATTTTCCATTGACAAAGGATGTAGAAATTTTAAACCTTTATTAAAAATCCATTCTTTTATGGCTTTATGTTCAAAACTAATCACTAAGAAAGCAATTCAGCATGTTCACTGCCTGCCTGTCACAGTTCTATGTGGCACTTACACCTTACGTCATTTGGCCACTAGGGTTGGAGTCGTCAGAGTGGAAGGCAGGTGGGGAGAGAGAGACGTGGCCTTTGTGACAGAGGAGGACGCTGAGGGAACCGGTGGCTTCAGAGGAACCAGACAGAGAGAATACGGAGTAAAAGACTCTCACCAAGTTGTAAGATGGCTGTCTTTGCTCAGAGAAGGAAAGTGGGCTGGTCTGGCATTCTTATTCAAATTTTTCTGAAAAAGAAACAGTCCTAAGGGTGGACAAAGGCCTTATACACTGCTAGGTGGAGGGGATAGTGGAGTGAGACAGGGTAGGCTTCTGGGCACCCCTCAACCTCGGCTTTCTGGTAGACCAAGGAAGCTCAGCATTTACATGGGAAAGAGGGACTGAGGTAGGAAGACAATGGAACTCGGACGGTAGGCCTGCAGGACTGGTTTCTGACCAGGAGTTGGCTGAATATCCAAATATCACAAATGGAGAGACTCTGATGAGCAACCTTCTGCCTGCTGCGCCCCTCCCCTCCGCAGTGACCCAGCAGGTGAGCCCGGCACAGACGCACTGTGACGCCCGTGACTCTGTGCGGGAGCAAGTGTCTTCCTAAGTGACAAATGCAACTTTCAACGATAGCACAAAATGTGTCAGTGTCTTTATTTTAGAATTAAGATGTAATGAGGTTCGCCTGTACCCTTCTAAGATGCACCGTAGATGTGGCCCCCCCAATTACCCTCCCTCCACCCTAACCTCACCCCCCTTTCCTCCCCTCCCTTGCCCCTTTCCCCATGTTCTTGTGCTATAGTTGGGTTATACCCTTCATATGAAAGCTATAAATTAGCTTCATAGTAGGGCTGAGTACATTGGATACTTTTTCTTCCATCCTTGAGATACTTTGCTAAGAAGACAGTTATGATTTAATAATAAAGACAATAAGAAAAAGAGGTAATGAGATAGTGCCTTCTAAAATGCATATTTGTGTAAACATATTATCGATTTCCTTATTTTACATTATTCAGGATAGAAATGAATGACCTTCCCAGAAATGCCTATTTCTTTAAAGTAATACTTTTCTAATTTCCCTTTCGTACAACAGCTGGCGTTGCTACGCTGTCATTTTTGTTGCTAGGGTTCCCTCCCCCATCTATGTGCTGGGATGCGATTGTTGATTCAGTGTTCTTAAATGTTTCCATGGAGAGTTACTAAGTTAATTTTCCTCTGTCTGCTCTCTCAGTAGGTACGGTCACTCTGCCTTCTCTAGACTGCTTGGCTTTTCAAGGTGGTCACTATGCCTACACTTTGCCCTGGGGCATTTGCAGTATGGTGGGTCCCCATGGAGATCTGTTCACTATGTCGAATACCTGTGGGATTTTACAGATTTAGTAGATAAATAAGGACAATAGATATCTCGTTAATCATTTTTACATTGATTACATATTGAACCAATAATGTTTTGGATATATTACATTCAATAAACGATGGAAATTAATTTCACTTGTTTTTACTTTTGAAATGTGGCCACCAGAAAATTAAAATTATGTGGCGTGGCTTGCATTATTTCATTCTGTGGGACGTTGCTGAGCTAGATTATGTTGGAGCTTCTTGAGGAGTGAGGAGAGAGAAGCCTAAAGTGAAGTGCTTCAAAATACTAGGTAAGGGTTTACTAGAAGTTATCAGGGGAAAGGCAGTGAGTTGTTTTGCTGCTGAGGAAGGTTACTCTATGGATTTTGCAAATAAGATTACCTGCTGGTGAAAACTGACTCTTTAGGAGACAAATCCCCTCCTGTGAGTGAAGCTCATTGAATTCCCTGTTTCCTGCCTTGCTCGAGGCTAAGCAACATGCTGCGCTAACTAGTGTTTGATGATGATAACAAGGACCAACTCTCTCTGAGTGCTGTTGTAACTTGCCATGCACGTTTGTTCACACTCAATCAACCAGTCTTCTCATCAGTCTTGCAAGGTAGGTGTTACTGTTGCAGGAGAGGGTGGGACACTCGCCCAAGGGCACCGAGCTACTAAGTAGCAAGGATCTGGGCTCCCTGCCATCAGTTTGTTCCCAAATCTCATGTTTTTCCCACTATATTAAGAGTGGGGAGCATTTCCTGACCTTTCAGACTGCTGACAAAAGGGCAGTGAGTTGATTTTACCATGACAGCCATGGGCACTAGTTAAGACCAATGTGGGAGTTCCTCTTTCTCCCAGGATGGGAAAGAGACACAGCTGATGAAAGGAATCAGATTTGAGTCTTGACTCTGTGCCTTTAATTTTCAACCATAAATGTTGGATGGGACTTAGGTCATTCCCGAAGTCTCTTCCAGCTCTCATAGTTCTCTGAAAACTGGTACCTAAACTGAGCATATCAATTCTTTTTATCAACCTTATTGAATATCTACTTGGGGAACAATATTCACATTTTATTGACCTGGGCTAGATTTCTGATAAACTACTCCTGGGATTTTTTTCTCTCCCATACTTCAAACACGAAGATAGCGGATTAATTTTATCTATAATGTGTCTCATTCATTTCATGCCTACCGGTAAAATATGTGTTATTTTCACTGGAAAATGCACGATAGCCCAGGAATACTAAGTAGGCTCTGTTCCCGTGTGAATAGTGTGTAATTAACTTGTATTTATATCCTCATTTTGCATGTAGTCATGCTTTGCATATACTAGCATTCCTTCGATGTGTGTTCATGAATTATGAATTCTACTACAAACACTCAAGGCAAAGCCGCTCTGTCAGGCACATCACTCTCCCTCACCCTCTTTCTTTCTCTTTCTCTCTTTCTTAGACCAGCAGGATTTATATCTATGTGATGTAATTTCAAATTCACCTTCTAAGACCTCTCTCAAAGGACCAACTCTAATAGTCCAGCATACACAAATGCTAGGAGATCTGTCATTCTAAATACATGTAATTCAAATTTTTTGCAATCAAATACAACTAGTCTTTGTAATTCCAAAAATGTCTAAAAATTCAAAGAAATTACTTGTGCCTATTTAAAAGATAACCCCCCCACCCTGAAACAGTGGATATGCCTTGTGTTGAAAGGGATCATTTGACTGGTGAATGAGTGGTCAGTAGTTTAAGAAAAGGATTTTGCCAACTATAATTTGGTCCTTATTTTAATATTTTTGGTAGCATTCCATGAGGAATGTACAGCATCATTTTTCTTTTTCGTTAAATGGCATCTTTGCAAAGTATAGTTTTTCCAGAGAGACTAGGTTATTCCCAGATACAGGAGAGCCTCTATAATTGACCACCCAAGGGACTGGCCAACATACAGAAGTGGTCACCATAAGGAACTAGGCCTGCTGTACTGACACACACGTGTGGTGAATGTCTGCTGTATGAAAGTTAGGTCAACTTAAGGAATTGGTCGGTGTAGGGATGTGGTCAGCTATGGGAGTTCTACTGTATGTTTTTTAATATTCATTGGATAAAATGTATTCTTTCCTACTTGGGTTCTTGATCCTAAGATCTAATACACTTAAGAAACATGAATGTCTGTATCTTTGTTTGTGTGTGTGTGTGTGTGTGTATGCATGTGATCATGTGGTTATATAAGTTAGGCTATGTTGGAAAAGCAAACATGATTTAATTAAACTGGGATACTCTGGAGTGAAAATTCCTCTGCTCATTCATTTAATAAATATTTATCAAGCCTTCATTATCTGCATGCTCTGAGCACACACAGATTAATAAAATGTGCTCTCTGATCTCAAAGAATGCACAGTTTTGAAAGAGTCTCTCATTTATAACAACAGTTCATGCTTACAAGGTGTCATGTGTTCTTAACAAGAGCCTAGATAAAATTGTTTGGGAGAATAGAGTAAGGACAGGGGGCTTCTGCCTGCAGGACTTTGGAGTAAAACCTGAGAGAATGCGAAGCAGAAAGAGGGGAATGGGCCAAGACACTTCTTAGGCTGTGGTATATAGAGGGTGGAAGTGGGAGGGATGAGGAAAGGGCTGTCAGTAGATGAGACAGGAGTTTGGGGCCAAACTAACCAGGTCCTCAGATGCCTTCCCAAGGCACATGGACTTGATTCTTCCTGAATGGGAAGCCCTGAGGGTCAGAGGAGGCACAGGGGACAGGTTCAGACATGGACTTGCTGACAGTTACCTGTCCACAGTGCGGGAGATTGAATTGCATCTTGGAAATACTGGAGAAAGAAGTCTCCCTGCATGCTTCAGAAGCAGAGAGAAAGAAATGTACATGGGGGGAAGACTTGAACCTTCTTCAGAACTTTAAAATGCTCTGTAATGAGCGAAATGAAATCACTTGAGTGGGGTTGGCTAGGTTCTCACTGAATATTCTGTTGGTACTGGTTAAGAACTCTATTGCATGAGTTATTGGAAAAGACATAAACAAAAACAGGGTTAGGAGTCTGTTAAATAAAGATGCTCTGTTAATTCAGGCTGGGCAATTAAAAAAGATTTACCAGAGTAAAGCTAAATACAGTATAGTGGATAATTAATGAGCGAGTGACAACTCAGTAATAACCACCCTGAACTTTTACAATGGTGCATTAACATATGTGCTCATCAGAAGGAGGGTTTGTTTTCATAGTCAATGCCAGTTAGCTAGGAAATTTCTCTCAGAACTTAATTAGGGATTTCTGGTAATCAAGCCTGCTGATTAACTAAGCTCCTGAGCCAAAGGTGACTGACCCTGCTGTTTATTCGTGGGTTTCTTGTTGAGCTTAACTGGAGTTTGGTTGTAAATTTGTTTCTCCCTTTCCTGGATTCCCCCTAGGCTCTGGCTCTAGATGTTATTCTGGTTTTCGGTAGGAGTCATCGTTCTTACTTTAGGAAATGAACTTCTGTTCTCTTTGTAAATAGGTGAACGCCAGTTTAGGAGGTGAGGCGGCTGAATTCTCCATCTTTGATACTCTGGGATTATAGGTTAGCAAGCGCTCAGCAAAGTTCCCTGGAAGGCACTTTTGAGACTGGCTGACTCCTTCGATTTCAGTATGTCTTCATTTCAGTTCACAGAAAAACCAAATGAAAACCATAGAAAGTTCCCCTCCCTCCACCTGCCACTTTCAATTTCTCTTATGATTAATATCTTGCGTTAGTGGGAGACATTTGTTACAATGGTGGACCAACGTGGATATTTTATCATTGACTAAAGTCCACAGTTTACGTTAGTGTTCACTCTTTTTGTCCTGCAGTCTAGGGGATTTAACAAATATGTAATGATGTGTTCGTTCTGAGGGTAAGGGACAGAATAGATTCATTGTCCTGAACTCCCTTGTACTTTGGCCTCCCTCCCCCAACCCCTGGCAAACACTAATGTCGTTACTATCTCTTATATGGTCGCCTTTTCCAAAATATCAGGCAGCTGGAATCATAGAGTCTGTAGCCTTTTCAGATTGGCTTCCTTCACTCAGCAGTACGCATTTACGATTCCTCCATACCTTTTTGTGCCTTGACAGCTCATGTCTTCTGTTTTTTGTTATTGTTGTTGTTGTTGTTGTAGAGACAGAGTCTTACTTTATCACCCTCGGTAGAGGGCCGTGGCGTCACACAGCTCACAGCAACCTCCAACTCCTGGGCTTAGGTGATTATCTTGCCTTAGCCTCCTGAGTAGCTGGGACTATAGGCGCCTGCCACAATGCCCAGCTATTTTTTCTGTTTTGCAGTTTGGGTGAGGTCGGATTTGAACCCACCACCTTTGGTATATGGGGCCGGCGCCCCACTCAAGGAGCCATGGGCGCCGCCCAACTCATGTCTTCTTAATACTGAATAATACTCTTTTGTCTGGAGGTAACACAGTTTGTTATGCATTCACCTACCGGAGGACATCTTGGTTGCTTCCAAGTTGAGGCAATTATGAGTAAAGCTGCTATAAACATTCCCGTGCAGAGTTTTATGTGGACGTAAGCATTCAACCTATTTGGGTAAATACCAAGGAGCACAACTGCTGGATTATGTGGGAAGAGTAGGTGTAGTTTTGTAAGAATTTGCCAAATTGTCTCTCAAAGTGGCTGAACCAATTTGCATTCCCACATTTGCGAACTTGCAAGCACCTACCAAGTGCTAAATGGCCCTCCATTCAGGGTTCAAAGCAGTGAACCAGACACACAATCTTATTTTAGAAATGCTTAAGACACCATGAACTTGTTCAAGTTACAGATATACCTACATTAGGGAGTAGTTTACTATTAGGATCTGTGGTTTATAAAATAAATCACAATTATTCTTGAGACATGGATAAAAATGATACAAATTGATATTACTGTAAAATAGTACCGTTACTCTAGAGATGCGTTAGGTAGTTCTGTGGAATTTTTCTGCTAGACATCTGGACATTGAGTTCTGGAACCAATTCTCTGGTTTCACATGGGTGAAAGCAAAATTATGGAAACAAAATTTGTCTTTGTACCTTTGAGATTACTGATTTTCGTAAATTAATAAACTAGCTCAGTCATTATTACTTTAAAAATATAACCATGAGTTAAATACTTTTTTTTTTTTTTTTTTGCCTTTCAGGGGAAAAAAAAGCACAGCACACATCACACACACACAGACACACTCCCTTTGAAATCCTTTGAAGTTCTGTCAGAGACTTGGTCAATGGCCTTGTGTGGGAGTTGTTCACCTCACTCACTCCTGCTTAGCTTGGGCTCTGCCTCTAATAGACTTGAATGGAAATCGTACATATACGAATGGTAGAAAATTGGTTTTTCTACCTTTTAAAAGGCTTGCCAGAATCTACATGTGAAGTGTTATAGTATTAGCTAGCATTGGGCTAAATTATTTTTGTGATTTTTAAATGTAGATGATGGATTAAACATTTTTCTTCACGTGTTTGACCAAAGCTAATAAGTAAGATGACCATTTTTTATATAATCAGATAATTTTCTTGTTTACTTTATACTGGTATAACAGCAATTTTGGCATCAAATGTCAGTTTCAACTATCAAAGCAGTATAAATATCTTTACGTCATATATAAAATTTGTTTCAGTCTGTGCTCCCAAATTTGTTTCTACATTTTTAACTTTTTTATGGTTTTAAATTTGTGTACAAATATTTGTAAAACAGAAAACTATATGTAATGTGTTATGACATTTCTAAGGACACTAAAACATCCATCAAAGTTCATTAAACATAGTAAGTCACTCTATCTGGTTGAGGCCTCTTAGCTTTGAAAGGCTTTGAGACTTTTATCTCTCTGTAGTAAATAGACGTTGTTAAGTCTGTCGGTTAGAAGGGAATGATTTGTGAATGAGAAATATGTGGGCACTATTTTTTTTCAAATTAGCCCAGGCACGCTAAAGAATTACTTTTTTCTTTGCTTCAAAGGAAAAACAAAGTTTTACCTGATTTAGCGATGAAAGCCCGGAAACTCTACTGAACAAACATAAAATACAATAGTAATAGAAAAAATATATATCATTCACATGAACTTTAGTCGAAATGCTTGTCTTTCTTTTCTTCTGTAGCAGAAATGATTAATTAAACTTGTAGGCCCTTGAGGATTTCACTGTGGTCACGTACAGGTGTCTCGGGAGGTGAGAGGAAGGTGAGCTGGAAGGGCAGGTGAGGACGGGAAGGTCAGGCCCTGGTCAGGCTTTGTGGGATGTGCGCGCTGATTCCTTTAGGAACGTGTTTGTCCCCAATATTTACACTTGGACTTGCATTCTTCAGTATCTCTCACTTGTCCTAGAATAGAGTCATCGATTAATTTCATTTCTAAATTCTACCACTTCCTACGATGTGCTCTTCATAGGAGCAGTGACTTTGATTTGCTTACAGCAGTGTCCCCAGCATGTACTATGGGATCAGCTGATTGTTTATGGAATACATATTTATTGATTAAATGAATGAAATAGAAACCAACCAATTATTGGAGGACTTTATTTTCATTCCAGTGAAAGTTCTTCGAATTCCTAATTTCTACTTGCTTCATTTTACTTGTGATTTTTTTCTACAGAAATAAAGAAGTATTTTTTTTCTTTTTCTTTTTTAGACAGAGTATCACTTAAGAGACTCTGGCCCTAGGTAGAGTGCCGTGGCATCACAGCTCACAGCAACTTCAAACTCTTGGGCTTAAGCGATTCTCTTGCCTCAGCCTCCCAAGTAGCTGGGACTACAGGTGCCCGACACTATGCTCGGCTGTTTTTTTTTGTTGTTGTTGTTCTTTTTGTTGCAGTTGTCGTTGCTTAACTGGCTCGGGTTAGGTTCGAACCTGCCACCTTTGGTGCATTATGGCCCGTGCCATAATCACTGTGCTACAGCCACTGAGCCAAAAGGAAGGATTTGATGCCCAGGATCTCCCCATGTAGCATGCCTGCTGTCCTCTCTGCTGAGTTTATCAGTTGGCATCAGGCCAGTGGATGGAAGAAGTCAATTTCTGCAGAGTGAGGGAACCTCAGAGTCCCCCAGTCTGCGACGGCAGGGCTTTGTGGACGTTTTCCTGCCCACCCCCTTTGAGAACATCTCAGGAGCAGAGGAGTACCTCCCACCCCACACCCGGGGTGAGCCAGCCCTCACAGGGTGGATGCTTTGTTCACGCTGGCTGTGCTGCGCTGAGCCTTGGGGGGAGGGTGACAAGGTTGTCCCTGCAGTGTGCAGGCCCACAGGGGAGACCCCAGTCCTCCGAGTGACAGCCGTGATTTATTACGGCAGCTGGTCCCATTCTTGTTTTCTCATGTGGCCTAAGAGTGAGCAAGCGATGAAATTTGCAGCCTTATTGTTTTTAAGATGCTAAAGCTACATTTTACGGTTAACAATTCTAATTGGACAAAACCAATGGCTAGAGGACTTCTCACATCTGCTCCCCTTTCGCTCTGGCTGTCACCATGTCTTGTGCTCAGGTATGTTGATTCTAGGAAGCCTACTTTTTGTTTTGCTGCTATCTATAAAACCAAGCGAATTCTCTTATTTTATAATAAATGTGACCCAACCAGGCACAGTGGCTCATGCCTGTAATGCCAGCACTCTGGGAGGCCAAGGTGAGAGAATTGCCTGAACTCAGGAGTTCAAGACCAGCCTTAACCAGAGCAAGACCCTGTCTCAGCTAAAGTAGAACAATTAGGCCAGCATAGTGGCCTGAGTCTGTAGTCCTACCTGCTCTGGAGGCTCAGGAAGGAGGATCGCTTGAGCCCAGGACTTTGAGGTTGCTGTGAGCTAGGCTGATGCCATAGCACCCTAGCCTGGGCAACACAGTAAGACTCTGACTTACAAAAAACAAGTGCTTATTTCCTCTTTCCCTTCTTTCCCTCTCCCCCACACTGTAATCATTGTTTTGTACTTTACGAGTGTCCCTGGCCTTGTCCCTGCCTGCCTTAGAATGCTGGATCAGCTGTCCCCAGACTGGCTCTCTGCTCTCTCCTCGTGTGGCTCTTTTGCTGCGCTGCTGCTTAGCTGTTCACCTGCTTGCCCTACTGACTCACCTCTCCCCTTACCCTCTTCTCCGCTCTTTCTGGCATATTCCTTTGTGGGGTGGAAACTGTGGCTCCTTCTCCTCAGCCTCCTGTTTCTGGAGAGTCAACAGCACTCCTCTCTCAAGGAGCTCTGGCCCAGCTCATGCTCCCAGGTTCCCTTCAGTTTGTTTCTGAGGACCAGGGCTACCTACAGCCCACTGTTGTGACTGTTTTTACCGCTAGTAATATGGTATCTCCTTGCATTTGTTTCCTGTTGCTTTTATCTTCTTCACAAATTTTAAGACTTTACTTTTTATTACAATTTATAACATCACAGTAAATATCAAACTTCAGAAGACTTTTCAGTACCTGGATAACCTAGGAAAATTGGGCCAGTTTTTCTATTCTCTGACACTTGCCATTTTCAGTATTCTCATTTTTAACTGTAAATCTAGGTCGAGATTTCTTCATACAATATAAAAAGACCATCATTTTCTCCATTAATAATCTGTCCATGCCTGAAATATTACACTTGATAATTCATCAAAGTGTTAATAAGGCCCTACCAAATGCTAGACAGCCAACCGTGGCAACACTTGACCTCTGCTAATCTTCTGAAAGCTCAGTAGAACCTCTGTGAGTTGACTGCCCAGGGGACTATAACAAACTGGTCAGCATAGAGAGGTGGTCAGCATAAGGAACTGAGTCTGAAGCACTGATGCGTACATGTGGCGGATGTCTCATCTATGAAAACTAGGCCAACTATGGCGGTTCTATTCTAGTTTAAACTCATCACATTTAGCCATTTTCCTGGAAAATGGTGTCGAGGGGAGAAATAAGTAGACCGGATGTCACCTATCCAAAAAAATCCATTTTAACAGGTGTCTTTTAGATACTTACAGATTGTAAGTTCTATTTGCCTACCATTTGTGAACTTGTTGGTTTTTCATTTCTTTATCCATAGTGCCCATTAATATGATAAAATCCTTTTGCAAAATAAAAAAGCAATAAACAATCAAAAGATATGACAAATCACAAAAATTTCTTTGCCACACATATTACAAAGGGCTATTTTCCCTAACGTAAAAATGCTTGCCGACCAATAAAAAAATGGCAGATCACCCATTAAAACTAAAAGGGGAAGTAACATGCACAGACAAGTCACACAAAAAAATAGGTTTTTAACAGACAAAAAGATGAACAACTTCACTTATAAGAAATGCATACTTGTTTTAAAGCTCTGCTTGCATTTGATCACTATATAAATTCTGCCTGTGCCTGTTGAAACCGAATACAAGGTCCTTCTAGGCGAGGACCCTGTAATTACATAGGTTGTGCCTAAAGTTGGCTCTGTCTGCAGTTCTCACTTGGGGAGGTAGAGAGTATTCATCCCTTTGTTTTGTTTTTGTTTTTTTGCAACAGGTAAGAACTCTGTTGCCCAAGTGAGAATGCCATGGTGTGATTACTCACAGCAACCTCTAACTCCTGGGCTCAAGTGATCCTCCTGCCTCAGCTTCCCGAGTAGCATGTGCCATCAGCATGTGATAATTTTTCTATTCCTTTTTTTTTTTTGTAGAGAAGGGTTTTGTTTTTACTTAGGATGGTTTCGACTTCCTCTTGAACTCAAACAATTCTCCTGCCTCAGCATGCCAAAGTCTGGAACTATGAGGGTGAGCCACCTGGCCTCATGTAGCAGATACTACACAGCTCACCAAAGTACACAGCAATGCCATTATAGTTGGCTTATGTCATAGAAACTGGGAAGATTTAAAAAAAAAAAAGACAAAAGGAAAAGGAAAATAAAAAGGAGAGAGGGAGAAAGAAAACTGTTTTAATCCTTTCATGCAGCTAGAGAACCAAGTTCTGCCAGAAAGTTATATTGGTGGTACCTTATGTCCACCAAAATTAAGGCTGTTGAGAGAGAAATAATTTGATGAAGGTTTATTGGAAGCCCAATATGAAGTTGTGAATGTTCCAGAGAACATTGCAAATTGGAAGGCTTTTGTAAGAAAGTTCAGGAGAAGGGTGTGGTGCCTGTGGCTCAGAGGAGTAGGGTGCCGGCCCCATATGCCGGAGATGGTGGGTTCAAACCCAGCCCTGGCCAAAAACTGCAAAAAAAAAAAAAAGAAAGTTCAGGAGAAGGGAGGGGTACTCCTCCTGCCTGAGTTGTCCTTATTCATTGGCGGGTATAATACAGAGGATGCAGTAATTGTCTACAGATTATAACATACAGGCCAAAATGTCTATATGCAAGACAATCCATAATACTTCCTAATTCAGAAATAAATCAGCATTCTTTTCAATGTCAGTAGGTTATGCATTAATTAATACATTGACAATTTGAGAACTCATGATAAGATTCTGCACTCAGGGATAGGATGTTGCCATGAATCACAGGACCTCCCCATGGTGGGTTAATTTGGTAACCTCTTTACTTATAAAGTAAACTGCCAGATGTGACCTGTGGGCTATCATTGGCATGATAAAGCGAACAGCTTACCTTGAAGGCTGCGTGCCTGCAAGTGTTTTGTTCTTCTGGGGAAATGGTGATGGAGATTCTCTCGTCCTGTCCCTGTTCTACCTCGAGCAGCAGGTGGTAGTTCCAGCAGAGAACTGGCGCGGAGCCTCGGTGTGGTTACTCACTGTCCTTCTGCATTGTTCCTGGCCAGGGAGCAGCCAGGCTTGGTTCCACAATGACCACAGAAATTCTTCAGATCATCTAATGCCTCATAATAAATCTATTTCTACTTAAACCAGCTGGCGTGGAGTCAACAAGTACATTTCAGAAGGAAAATTGCATTTTGGCAATTACAGGGTAGAGGCGGAAGATGGTGAGGGAGAACAGGGACCTATAAATAAATAAGCCAATCAAAACCCAGAGAAGTTCCATAAAAAGCTCCCATTAGATTTTCAGTGCTAGCTGTTTCACTGCTGAAAAAAAAAAAAAAAACACTTTATCAATTAAAGCTAAATTTACTTTTGGGTTTCCCCATTGAAATCCTAGAATATGTTACTTTGTAGACATTCACTCATTCATTTGGTCAAATAGCACTTTACCATCAGTCAAGTGCTTTCCCAAATTAACCACAATTACAGAATTAACTCAGGCATACTTTTATTTGTGCAATATATCTTTTTCCTTAAAATGTGCAAACCAAAACGATAACATGTTATGGTCAAAAAATTTTAAACATGAATCCCTTTATAAAATAAAGAGAATTCAAAGATTACACAGGATGTGGTTTCTCACCTTCAGAGAAATTTTATCCAGTTGGATAAACATATCAGAAAACCAGTCAAAACAAATGCAAAGTGATGAGTCCCACATTGGTGTATGGAGCGCTGTGGGAAGACAGAGCCATGCAAAAAACTGGTTAGCAGACTTGGGATTCACTGTGTTTAACTTGTTCCCTTATGAGGCTGCTAAAGTGCTTCAAAAAGAAGCACCAAAACCACTGATGTCATTATTTAATTTTAGTGCCTGACCCTTCACCCCAGCCAGTGTTCCACTAGAACTTCCCTGGGGTCAGCTTTCATGCTCGGGAGAAGTGCAGGCATCCCACCGAGTGGAACCCGAAGACACCACAGGTGCCCAGCTGGCCTTGAGTTTGCTTCAGCTTAGAACCTTCATTCATGCCTGTCCAGATGAAGGCCTAGGAATGCCGAGTCCCTGAGTCAAGTCTGACTTTGAGGCTAGCCTTTGAAGTCAATGTTACGCAAATTCATCTTATAAAAGCATCATGCCTCAGGTAATAAAAGAGAACTGTCACTGAGTATGGCTTGGAAAACTGTATAATTTAAACTCACTTAAAACACTTGTCAAATTTAAAAAAAAAGAAAAAACTAAAAGGAGCTTAGTGAGATGGGCTGGAGGGTTCCTTTTGCTGACAATCAAACCAAATGTACTCTCTGATTCTTTGTGTTTGACCTGTACAATAGCTCGTTAGATTCCTCACTTCTGTTCATGGAGAAATGGAAGAATTCTTTCAAAAAAATGAATGTCTCAGGTAGTCAAAGTGTCATACATGCAGCAGTACTGTCATTTGGGTTGTTGAAACACAGGTGTTTGGTCATGAGGATGGATTTCAGACTGGAATTTGGGGGAAATGTATACCAACATTTTGTTTTAGGACCATCTCACCAACAGTGGTGATAGGCTCTGAAACCTTCATCAGCACAAGCTCAAGAGAACTGGAAGCTACTACAAATATTCTTTTTTTTTTTTTTATAATTTCATTGAATCATAATTCTGTACATTGGTGCAATCATAGGGCACAATTCATATACCAAAAATCACATCATAATAAAGATATTTGTACCAGAATGTTTATTGCAGCTCAATTCATAATTGCTAAGTCGTGGAAGAAGCCCAAATGCCCATCGACCCACGAATGGATTAATAAATTGTGGTACATGTATACCATGAAATACTATGCAGCCTTAAAGAAAGATGGAGACTTTACCTCTTTTGTGTTTACATGGATGGAGCTGGAACAT
>CAUYON010022076.1:0-19414 GCA_963573935.1 Arctocebus calabarensis | reverse complement strand
CCAGACTAGTTGCCAATTTTAAAAAGGGCAAAAAAATATCACAGAGGAGGTCTAAAATTTTATCTACTCCTCAAAAGGACTAGATGGCAATTTTATCATTTAAAAGTCTAAGGAAGATGTTTTGTCTTTTTTTTTTTTTTTTAGAGACAGAGTCTCACTTTATCACCCTCAGTAGAGTGCTGTGGCATCACAGCTCACAGCAACCTCCAACTCCTGGGCTTAGGTGATTCTCTTGCCTCAGCCTCCCAAGTAGCTGGGACTACAGGTGCCCGCCAGAACTCCCAGCTATTTTTTGTTGCAGTTTGGCTGGGGCTGGGTTTGAACCCTCTACTCTCAGTATATGGGACTAGCACCCTACCTACTGAGCTACAGGTACCACCCACGTTTTGCTGTTTTTGAAAGAATTACAATCTTACTAATTAATCCTCAAGTAAAATTAAAATGCAGTTGTAGAATTTCTTTTTAAAATCCTGTGAATATATGGTTTCTTAATTAAACTGTTCAATTCTTTCTCTTGGTTTTAAAACAATACTGAATTTATTAACCTGGGACTGAATACATTCAATTTTTAAAACTTGGATATAGTAGAAAAATTTTGTTTTTCTCTAATGTGCCGTGGAGTTAGCTTTTTATACTATCACTCAGAAGAGAGTTTTTAATCTCTCAACCCTTAGTGCAGGGACGTTTTCCCTCTTATTCAAAGTTTTAAACTGTTTATTATAGAAATTTAGAAACTGATACAAAAACAAAGAAAACAGTTTATATTTGAACCCCCATGTATGTAACCAGCTTCAGCAATTACCAACTCATGGCCAAGCTTCAATAATCTCTCTCTCATTCTACTGAAGTCCCAGACATCATGTGATTTCACCTGTAAATGCTTCTGTATGTATCTCTAAAAGGGGTTTTTTTTCCTCCCTAAATTCATATAACCATAATACCTTTGTCAATAAGTAATTTTTTACTAAAACATCAAGGTGACGTTCAAATTTTCTGTTTTGCTCATAAAGCTTTTTTAATAGTTGGTTTGTCTGAATGCATTTGGTTGGATTTGTTTTCATCTGTACATCCACAGATTATATAGAATCACGCCTTCCAGGGGTTGGGGGGGGGGGTGATAACCTCATCTGCCCTAACCACTCTGCCCAAGTGAGAAGGTTTTCTCTTTCATTGGGCTGAACAATTGCCTGATCTGTGCATTATTCACTACACTCTCTGGTCTCTACTGTACAGATTTTTCTTTATTCTGGGGAAAAAAAGCCCCAACTTTGTCACCATGTAATTTTCACATATTGGTCACACACTTCTACCACCCAGAGTCCCACAAAATAAGTCTGATTTGACTAATGATGACCCTATCTAAAATGAATGTATACACAAGCCAAGTAGAGGTACAACTGTATGTTAAATAACATGGAGCTTCTGCATCGTATTCTAGAAACAGATGTCGTTGAGTCAAATACGTGCTCTGTGCTGGAAGCTGGGGATTTAAGATACATGAAAAGGACCTGTATTTCTTGTGTCTCTTGAAACATTCTTAAAGCTTCTCAACATTTAAAAAACCCAGAACAAACAATAAAAAAAAGAGCCTTGTTCTTCCTTTCCTTGCAATCACACAGGTGGACTGAAATGCACAAAAGAGTTGGGCCACGCAAGTCGCAGGATCCCGCAGCGGTTCGCCCTGAACACCCCGTTCTCAGGCACGTGTGACACTTACTTTCTATCTGGGAATGGAGGTCGTTGACGATCACCTGCAGCTGCCCGATGGTCATGTCTCTCAGGTCAGTGGGCTTTAAGCTTCTTTTCATCAGGCATTCACTTATATGAGGCATGTGTGGCAGCTGAAGGGACAAAGGGGGAGAGACAGGTGTGACGTGAGCTGCACACATACGGAGCATAAGACTGGTTTTTCCTTAAAAAGTCAGCCCCTAGATCCCCTGCTCAATTCAGGTTCTGAGCTGGGAGGCTTTCCCAGTCTGTGACTTTGCCAGTGTGGGGCCCCGTACACACACATGACCTAACACACTATTGGGGTCAAAATGCCACGCTACCAACATCCAAGGTTTCCTGACAGGTCGAAAGCTGTGACAACTGGGAGTCAATTATAGCCACGAACAAATAACCAGGGAGCACAAGTATTAATGTTATCAATGGCATGGAAAACATGAACATGAACTACTATTTAATATCGTGTGCTTTGAGTATATTTTCGAATCCTCATTATTGTGCTCCATGCAGGTGCCATCATTCCCATTTTATAGATGAGAAAGCTGTGACTTAAGTAACTTGCCCACAAGCGCAGAGCAGGGCAACAGCAGGGCGCGGAAGGGTGAAACTCTGACGTCCACGGTGCTGTCGTGTATTGAAACGCGGCAATGAGAAGTACAGCAACGGTAAGACTGCCCTGATCGAAGTCAGCAGCTTGTTAAACCAAGACCGCGTTACAGGGAGGTCAATACTCCCCTGACAGCTAATACTGCCCCTCAGAAACACAGCACATGTGAACTAAGAGCAGACTTTGAGTTTGTGAAATCTGCTTATGTATTTTCAGAGCTACAGTGGGAAGGAAAAAAGAAACAAACATATTTCTCAATGACAGGACTTTTTACAAACTGCCTTGGAGAAACCCAAGTTTGCATCATTCTGGGAGGGACTGGGACAGCGTGAACCATTTGCGTCCCTACGCGCTGCGTCTCGGCCTTTGCTGCTTACAAGATCAGCGACGGGAGACTTTTTCCTGTTCTGTTTCTCCACTTCTACTTGCATTTTGGCCATGGGTTTGGCCATGGCGAGGGCCATCTTGGCTTCAGCTTGCAATTTCTTTTGCCGGGTGAGGAAGTCCATGTCGTCCAGGGACTCGGACTCCTCTTCCGTTGTGTCTCTATCGGAATAGGAAGAACTCTGTTTGCTCTGTGAAGGGAGAAAGAGCAACCTGAGCTTTCACTTAGGATGACCACAGCACTCCCATCACCCTCTCAAAGCACCTGGGAGCTTCCTTTATCTTTGTGACTCAATGCTTGATTTGACCTACATGAGATCAAGTAACATAAAAAGGTCTATTGTGTGTGTGTGTGTGTGTGTGTGTGAGAGAGAGAGAGAGAGAGAGAGAGGATCTTGCTCTGTTGCCCAGGTTGGAGCACAATGGAATGACCACAGCTCAGAGAGAGAGAGAGAGAGAGAGAGAGAGAGAGAGAGGATCTTGCTCTGTTGCCCAGGTTGGAGCACAATGGAATGACCACAGCTCACAGCAACCTCCTGGGCTCAAGTGATTCTCCTGCCTCAGCTCCCCAAGTAGCTGGGACTCCCAGTATGCTCAGCTAATTTCAAAAACGTTTTCAGAGATGAGGTCTCACTATGTTACCTAAACTGGTCTTAAACTCCTGGCCTCAAGCAATCCTTCTGCCTTAGCCTCATGAGTCCCTGGGATTACAGGTGTGAGCTAATGCACCTGGCTCCAAAAAGGTCTACCTTCTAACAGGCTCTGATTTTAGCACATATACAAAGACGAGTATCATTAATAACAGAAAATACATTTATGACAAAATCAAGGTACTTCTTGATTGTTGGTCTCAGAATTTTCCTGAAGTGACCAGACTCAGAGCAAGGCCCTGTATATGTTGGCCCCCAGAGTAGATAGCATCTGAGGTATCCAACGATGCTCTGACATTGCACCGCCCTCCACGACCACCACACTTCTCTGTTAGTCTTTGGTTAGACAGGTGAAGCCCACCCAGAGAGGGAAGAATTCCAGCAGCAGGCATGCAGGATTACTCAGCCAACTTCTGTCACATGCAGGACAGAAATGAGCTCCTGTTTCTAAGCCCAACGAGGAAGAACTAGTATTTAGCACATTTTCCCTTTATGATTTTTAAGATGATCCATATCTGATTTTACGGTTTAATATGAGGACAGTTGCTAACTTTAACAAAGTGTACATACCTGTATCATATCATGACTGTGACTTTTCAATCATGATCAAATTTGAGGAGCACGCAATCCTGAGAGACTTCTGTGTTTTTTAATCTCTGTAATGTTTGTTCCCGATTCACAACGTAACAGAAGCTAAATGACCAGGGAAGGACAACGCCAAGCTTCAGCTCTTTGGACTCACCATGGGAGACAAGGGGGTGTCCAAGCTGGTTTCCGTCTTACTGTCATCAGCGTCACTGTCCTTATCACTGCCACTGTCGTTGACAAAGCATATCTGCAGGTTCATCCCACTCTGCAGTCTGGGCAGAAACAAACAGGACACTAAGTCAGCTTTGCGATTTGTTACTTAGCTATAGCCATTAGGACTGTTTGAAAGTGGATTTTTACGTTTTTCATGCACGGAAGTGAGTAACTAAAATTACTCCTCACTTAAAAATGGCAACTTTTGTTAGAGGATTTTCCAATATTCTACTTGTTTTTTTCCACACCACTGTCAAGGTCACCTAGCACAACACCAAATAAAGATGGGTTGAGCAATTGAGTTTACAGTCCTGCTGATCAAGATGAACGGAGGCCTTAGAGGAGGAGGCAGGGGGGGCCTTTAGGAATTAACTGTCACGAAGGTGGACCACCTGAAGAGGGACTTTACCAGAGAGCAGAGAGCTAGCTAGCGCTCTTTCCACCAGGTGAAGAGCAAGACAGGTGTCTGTGAACCAGGGAGCAGGCCCCCTCCAAGATGTGACACCTGAGCTTGACCTTCCCAGCCTCTGCAACCATGAAAAATGAATGCTGTTATTTAATCTCCACCCCCCAACACCCCAAAGAAATAATTTTAGTAGCATCTCTGGTAGGCATAGTCTCCGTGCAAGAATAGAGAAAGAAAAGGCAAAAGGCAGCTCCCCAAGCAGGAAGAGATCTCAGGCAGCTCATCTGAACCAGGTTTGGGGCAGAGGACATGGAATTTCAAGAGAAAGGCAAAGGGCAACACACCTGATGTTTGGCATTTATAGTTGATTTTATAAAATTCCAATGGTAGAGATGCTTTCTAGAAATCACTCAGATGACTCATTTAAAGAGATCCTTTGACTGAAAACAACACAGAACCCAAAAAAGAAAATCTAACACCGCCACTGCTATAGTTATGGGTATGCACCGCCACCTACTGGTATGTTCTGTAATAGCTGAAAGTCCCAGCAAGTGTCTACTGTAAGAAATGCGGCCTTTCTTGTTTTTGTTTGTTTGTTTGTTTTTGTTGTTTGTTTCTTTTAGAGATAGTGTCACTCTGTCACCCAGGCTAGAGTGCCTTGGCATCTAGCCAAGAGAGGAAAGAATTCCAGCAACAGGCATGCAGGATTACTCAGCCAACATCTATAATATACAGGGAAGAAATGAGCTCCTGTTTCTAAGCCCAACGAGGAAGAACTAGTATTTAGCACATTGTCCCTTTACAATTTTAAGATCATCCATATCTGACTTTATAGTTTAATATGAGAGCAGCTGCTAACTTTAACAAAGCGTATGTATCTGTATTATAGAAATACAGAAACCTCAAACACCTCAGTTCAAGAAATCCTCCAGCCTCAGTCGCCCGAGTGGCTGGGACTATAGGTGCCTGCCGCAATGCCCAGCTAGTTTTTCTGTTTTTAGTAGAGATGGGGTCGTGCTCTTGCTGAGGCTGGTCTCAAACTTCAAGTGATTCTCCCGTCTTGGCCTCCTAGAGTGCTGGGGTTATAGGTGTGAGCCGCCGTACAGGGCCAAGAAATGTAGCCTTCCCTCCACATGGCCAGCCCCCTTCCCTCCCTGCCCTCATGGCACAGGTGAGGAGGGCCAGGCCCAGAGCTCAAGGTGCTAGGAGTCAGGTGGACTCAGGTTCTGAACCCTCCCTTCTTTCTCCAGGGACATTATATAAGCTCCGTGAACCTCATTTTCCTCATCCATAAAATGAGATACTGTAAAACAGTCCAACGGAATATTGCAGGGAGGGGTTTGTTCAGAACTTGGTACTCGGCAGGTGCTGTATACAAGCTAAGTGTCTTCCTTCCTTCACTTACTGAAAACTCAGGACAAAGGAACACAGAATTTTAGAGGTGATGTGACTTTGTGAAAGGACCTCTCAGCCACTAACTCATACCGCTGGCCCAATCACAGTCAAGCCTGAGGCAGAATCAGCTCCCACTAACTCTAATACCGCTGGCCCAATCACTGTCAAGCCTGATGCAGAATCAGTGCCCGACAGGGTGCACTGGAGCTGTCTCTACCCGCCAGGCACGGTGGCCTCCTGTGGAGCTGGGATCTGCCTCCTTTTAACTGCCTTCCATTGGATTTTGGTTTTTATGGAGAAATCTAATATGTTCCGTTACTCTTTGATCCAATATAAGTTTTAAAATCATAATGTCAGCGGTTGGTCTAAAAATTAAAATCAACCCATTTTTAATAATAAAACTTAAGCTCTATAGACTGGAAGAGAGAGGAAAAAAAGCTGTTTGCAAATTAAGAACGTACACGTTTGAAAGCCTACCTAAAATGAGTCTAACATTATGTAGCATTTTCTTTTTGCTGAATACAATTTTGAGAAGACGTGTCTGGCTACTGGATGCACAGATTATAAAAATATAAAATAACCTGCGATATAAAACACAAAACCAAACCAAACCAAAATAAAAGTTTAAAATATCCAAAGATGTAAGTTTTCACGCAGAAACAAATTTGATCATACGTTCTTTTGTTCTGCCCTCAAACTGACCTTTCTTTGAGGGATTAACTCAGACCTAACTCAACCCTGCCATACAGCATTTCCAACTCGGGAAAGGTAAAGGAGAGGTGGGAGGGGGGAGGGAATTAGTAGTATGGGTGGAATGAAAAAGAAAATAAATAAATAAACACCTCCTGTAGAAATTGGGAAAATCGCCTTAGTACCACATTATCGCCATGGGAAACTGACGAGAGAGTCTTAGGGGGTGAAACTTATAATTCCTTACAGTAGTAATCACCAAGAATGTTACTCTCAGTAAAAGGAAATTATATGACATAACAGCTAATGGTTCAGAGGGGATTTTAGTAAAGACATCTTAAAGTGGGCTCAGGTTTCAAGAAGGATTTGTTTGCCTTTAGCCTTTAAGCGGTTTTAAGATGAAGCCGGCTTTGGATGAAATTCATCCACAGCTCCCAAGCAGACTGGCTGGGTGGATGGGACCACCAGCTGCTGAAGGCCTCCCTGCTGCAGGGCTGAAGGACAGTTGGCCCCTGTTCCCCAGCCCTTCCTGTCCTGGGAGGCACGGCTGCCCCAGAGGCTCACTTCTGGGCCCTGGAGCCCCCCTGTCTCTGCACCTCCCACTGCGGTGTATCTGGCCCCTCTTGTAACCAGTGCACAATCCAGGCTGCAGGGGCCTCATTTGCCGGGATCTCTTAGGTACAGTCTGAGGTGAGAACAAAACACCATCTTCAACCTGCCAATTAGAGACCTAATTTCAAAGTATCCGATTTGAGGTTCCGGGATGCTCTGAGTGGCGTTAACAGAGCACTGGCTGCAAAGGCTGCTGGAAGTCTGCCTTGCTGTGGATTTCACTTCTACAAGGTCTGTCCTGGTGTCCCAGAAAGCTGTCTTCCCTTATACCCCACATGGCAATGAAAAACAATACTGCCGCCCAGAACTACCTACCGGGAGCACCAGAGATCTGCAGGGACAGAGGAAGAATGCTCTGAGACATGAGATGAGACTAATTATGTCTTCAGGGCTCGGCACCTGTGGCTCAATGGGCTAAGGCACCAGCCATGTACACCTGAGCTGGGGGTTTGAATCCAACTTGGGCCCACCAAACAACAATGGTGGCTGCAACCAAAAAATGGTCGGGCGTTGTGGCGGGCGCCTGTAGTCCCAGCTACTTGGCAGGCTGAGACAAGAGAATTGCTTAAGCCCAAGAGTTAGAGGTTGCTATGAGCTGTGATAATACAGCACTTTACAGATGGTGACAAAGTGATACTCTGTCTCAATAAAAAAACAAAAAACAAAAAAAATGCTTGTGCTGACTTCCAACTACTGCTACCAGTGATAATATTAAAAGATGCACGGGACTGAGAGGCTGGCAGAGAAGAAAAGTTTCTAACTACTAAGAGGGTATCTCAAAAGCCCACCCAAGTGGTAACATGATTTGGAGACAAGATAACACTTTTTTCAAAATACAGAGACCAGACTGTTTATTCCCTGGGAAAAACAATACCATAGTCCTAAAATCTGCTGGTAACTTCTAAAAAGGCAGTAGGCTTTGTGAGTCAGGCCTTTGTCCTTGGTGTTGGAGTAGGGCTGGTCTGAGGCCGATTCTGAAGCCTGGAACTATTTGTGGTTCTCTGATCTTAGAAATGGGAGTCTCCCAACAGCATCTGTGCATAAATGTTTAAGATTCTTGGGTAAGATTTTATCCCCCACCCACCGCACTTCACTTCAACTACTGCATTGCATTTTAGTTCTGAAGTATGTTCACTCACACTGTCCCTGGGCTGTATAATCTCTCACCTATGGGTTACAGGCAAGATAATTCTTACTCAGAGGAGTCAAATGACTTGCCCCAGACACGTGACAGCCTCAGTATAAAAACAGCTCCAATTCTTCCCCTCGTACCTGGCTTCTCTGTAACGTGGCGCAGCTTCTGCCATCAAGAATCAGAGTCTATTCCCCTACCCTTGGCTCAGCCTTGTTCCTCATCATGGCCAACAGAAGGCAGAGGAAGTGATGCTGTTCTGGCTCTGAGCCTGTCCTCAGGGAACTCTGCCACCGCCCTCAGAACAAGTCCTCACTAGCCTGCTGGCCATGACTTCACAGCACAGAGCTCCATGGCCGGTTGTCTCGAGACATGTGTGAAAGGCCAGCTGACAGCAGGAGGGCACCTCGCCCACGACAGCTGAGCGCAGACACGTGGGCAAGCCCGTCTGAGCTGCCCGCTGACTGATAGGGCCCTGTGCAGAAATTCAGGTTGATTGTTACATGCTACTGAGGGGGGTGCTTGTTTTTTTTAAATTATGCATCACCATTGTGGCAGTAAGTGACGGGTACAAAGTCATAAGGCAAGAGAAGACATGGACTCCTGATTTTGGAATCCAGCGGGCTTTCCCTTCGAATACATTTAACCTTGGGTTTGGATTTATTAGACCCTGTCTAGGTCCAGCAATCTGATGTTCAAGGGCATAGACCTCCTGTCCTTGCTTGTAATTTCCTGGCAATTGTACAGCTTTCCTTAGGAAACAGAGCGAGAGGGAGCTTCCCATGTGCCAGGAATTCCAAATACGCACTGCATATCTGTCACAGCAGCGTGGTTGAGAGCCACTGGCCCTGCTGTGCCATTTGTCACTCAATCTCCCCAACTCATTTGTGGCTGGGCCGTTAAAATATATTACTTCCATTTATTTTAATGGATCTTTGATGCATTATTCAAAGGTTTTATATATAATGAATAATCACCCATATTTTTATCCCATATCTTTTTCCTAAGAATTTCAAAGGTGAAGGAACATTAAATATGGATTGTAACTACCCAAGGATCGCTATAAACACATCTCATTTTCCCGAGAATCTGCCGTGACGAAAGAATGTGGGGACGATTGGGGTTTGAGTAAGCTTTAGACGGACTTTACGTGTGATGCGTCTCAATGGAATGTGCTATGGTGGGCTAACATGAGGTCCCGCGGCTTCTTGGTAAACTTGTAGAATCCTTTTCCCATTTGGCAAACCCTGCCCTGTCTTCGTTTCTCTTTTTACGCCATATTGGCGTTTGCTGAGAGAATTGCCTTTACACAGAATGCCTTTAAGAGAATCACACAGAAATGCCTTTAACTATTTACAAAAAAACCCAGAAAACAATATTCTGCTTTCCATTGTAAAAAATACCGTGTTACAACTTACTTTATTTTAGTGGTATTGTGTCAACCTTTTTTCACTGAGAGGTATGCAATGCATTGGATGAGCATTTACTGGACTTTTTGAAAAGAATGATACTTACAAGACAGCTGCAAATATTGACGGCTCACATTTATGATCACACTCACTAAAGGACTATAAATGATTCTTATGACTCTGTAAGATAGCGATAAGGTGTCTAACAGTGGATTCCTTCACTCATTCACTTGGTGATGTAACAGCTCTGTGCACTGCACTGTGAGTAGCCGCGGTCCCTTCAGCCTGGGGACACACCTTCTAGTTGGCCGCAGTCTCCACACTCCCCACCGCTCCTTTCTGGCTGGGCCTCTCAACCCACTTAGCTTCTTCTGGGCCCATGACCATTTCATGGTTCATGACCTCTAGTAAGTGGATGCATGGAAGTAGAACCAGGGGTGAAAAACAGGTTTTCTGCCAGGTTCTAAGTGCTTGGATCGGGAAATGACAATGTATAAATAGAAATGTGGACTGTGCAGAGCCTTGGAAGGAAGCTTATGGAACTAGCAGGCACTCCCTGCCTTATATGGAGAAAACAAGCATTTCTGCTACCTGGATGTTAATATTTAAGGATGAACTAAGGCGTGAAAGGGCACGAACTGCACAAGAAAGAAGGTCTTTACTGAATCGGGCTTTGGGGGAATAAATGCAGGAGAGAGATAAGAAATCAGAACCCACAAGGTAAAGGGTAGTCTCCCTGTGCCAAGGAGAGGATGGGGGAGGGGACATCCTATCTGTTACATCCTGTCCTGATGCCACACTTGTAGGACTCAGAAGCCAAGGACAGGAGCTCCAAAGGTAGCCGGGTGCTTGCTTTTCCCTTCTGGTGATGAAGCAAGTACCCAATGCACTCGATACTAACACAAAGCCATAGGTGGTGTAATACATGCCCACATGCGAGAAAAATTCGATTCAATTCAAGTTTGGGGGAGGAGGCGGGGGGACAGGGGAAGAGTGGGGAGTGGTGTGCTCCCACTTAATGGGCACAGTGTAAAGTGTGTATATGGCACACCTCCTGGGTGTCAGACACAACTCCAACTGGACTATCTAACAAATGCAAATATTGTAATCTAGCTGTCTGTACCCTCATATTAACCTGAAGTTAAAAATTAAAAAAAAGGTGGCTGGAGTGTGACTGGCCTCCTCTGGGTTTGCTGCTTCTAATCCGAGACTGGCTTGCTTTTTTGGTTTCTTCTTCTAAGGCCACTTCTGACCCTTCCATCTGTACGATACCCACGATGCTGGTGGGCACCCCCCACCACACGGCCACAGAATCTTCTCCCTGGCATAAGCATCTAACAGAACAGGGATCCTACCCCGCACCAGCTTCTTCTTTGAGAAACATCAGCCCCTGTATCCTGACGGGAGTCTCTGGAGAGCTGTAAAGAAACACCTGCATTCTCTGGAAGCTGTTGGTTCTATGTCTACAGTGGGCTCCATTTCCTTCACTAATGACCACTTTTATATAATTAAACTTATAATTACAGGGTTTTAACATTGGGAAAATGCGTTTTCAACAGAAATGTTCTCTAGCATGAATGGACAAGCAAATGAGACCTCTTCTGATAATAGGTATAAAATAGCCATCTTTCACAGGCCCCAAATATGGTCTACTTTCATCTTAATTAAGGGCAAATAATCCTCAAGCAATGTGTATTCTGAAATAAAAACTTCCCATTTTAAGCATCTACTATGTGCCAGGCATTTTACAGATACACATAGAGCAAGTATTGTGAACTTCATTTTTCATACAAGAAAACAAATGTAGAGAGAGGTTAAAATTATAGGTCACAAAGCTGGTGCTCAGGAGAGTCCGTCTTGAAGGGTCAGGACATTTTAAGAAGGACAGCATAAATTCAGAAAAAGAGAAGAAGGATGAAAAAAGAAAGCTAAACAAAAACCAAATCCAAAGCTAGCAAGAATTCAAGTGCCTAACGGTAAGAGTTTGATGAAGTTTATTACAGTGGAGCGTCTGATGAGCTATTATGTAGTCAGCAAGAACATACACCATGGAAGAAAGTTATGGATATGAACATACGTTCCCGATTGTGTTAAGTGCAAGAAAACAGGCTAAAACCTGCACCTGTAGTACGATTCCAATTTTATAAATGAAAACATAGAGACGTATGCACAGAATAAATGGCACAAAATACACCTAAAATTTTTTGTTAGAAAAGATTCAGTTGACTTTGGATTTTTCTTTTTTTTTCTGAGTGCCCACTTGTGGGCATCTAGCAGGAATTAAAAAAAAAAAAGAAAAGAAAATCAGAGAGCTGATGATTTGTGTGCTGGAGAAAAGGCGAGGAGGACAGTGTTTGACAGCTGGGAAGGATGGCTGTCATGAGGGACTGTGACTCACGTGTGAGTCAGGCGGGGCTTTTGTTTTCGGCTGGTGTTGTGGGTGGGTAGAAATCCATGGGTGGCAAGAAACATATTTTTCTCAGAATTGAACAGTTCTGTGGATGGTGGACTCTTTGATTCAGCTGTTGACTTCCCTTGTGAATCCTGTCTGGATCCCAGTCTCATCCTTGGAGCTGCAGTAAATTAGAGACTCTAATGTAACTGATACAAATTTCACTGGTTGCATTTGCAAAGCCAGCCTACTTATTTATACTGCTCAGCTCAGATCAGACCGAGTTTAACTTGTGTGCAGGTTGGCAGACCTTCGATAACGCCCATGCAGCAGTGGAGAGTCAGTGGGATAGATGGCCGGATTATATACAAATCTTAACCGCAAATTCTTTCAGTCTTTTGAACACGGAAGCACTGCTTTTATGACTTTTTATGTTCATGTTTTAAAACATTTTGGGGCCACCAGTTAGGCTTAATTCCATAGCAAGCTTCATCTTAAAAATTTAAACAATCTCTTTTATGATTTAATTTGCGACCATTTGAATTTTAAGCAGTGATTAAAAAAGAAAGCAGTGGATCTACTGAATTGCACTGATTCTATGAAGAATGGTTCTTCACATTTTGCCATTTATTTACTTATTTGAGACAGAGTCTTACTTTGTTGCCCTCAGTAGAGTGCTGTAGCATCATAGCTTATAGCAATCTCAAACTCCTGATTCAAGGAATTCTCTTGCCTCAGCCTCCCAAGTAGCTGGGACTACGGGTGCCCGCCACAATGCCTGGCTAGTTTGAGAGACGGGGTCTCCCTCTTGCTCAGGCTGGTCTTGAACTCCTGAGCTCGAGCAATCCATTCACCTTAGACTCCCAGAGTGCTGGGATTACAGGCATGAGCCACCAAACCCAGCCCGTTTGCCATCTTTAAAATCGACATGCAGGGCGGCACCTGTGGCTCAAGGAGTAGGGCGCCAGTCCCATATGCCCGAGGTGGTGGGTTCAAACCCAGCCCCGGCCAAAAAAAATCGAGATGTATTTCACAGTCGTTTCCCCCCCCAGGCAGCTGGTGGCATGACTGCCCGTCTCAACTGTAACCCTGTCAGCCAACAAAGCACGTAAGGGTTCTGAGGAAGGGTGGGCTGTGCTGGCTGCTCACGCCTTCTGACAAAAAGCTCAAGTGCAGAACCTTGCAGCGTGGGTGGCAGCGGCTCAGGAGATTCACATCCGACAGCGTGAGGGCTGAGACCCCGACAACTCTCAGGGAAAGTGCTTCAGTGGAGAGGGAGACTGTGAAGGTGAAAACCCTCAGGACTACCTTCACTCAGCAGACCTCAGTTTTTTTTTTTTTGCATGCACAGAAGCACATATGATGAAAGCGTATGTCCAAACAAGCCTGAAAGGACTCTTTCAATAACAGACAGAAATCCCAAGTGTTAAGGAGTCGTGTGTTACCCATTGGCAGTTTACATTTTTAGTGGTACATAAAATATCTATTTGTCTCTAATCGATGGTGTCTGAGAATGAATGAAAATGATTTAAAAATACTGTACTAGCAAACCGCAGCGCAGCACTGACTCTGGTCCTCGCGCTCACTTGCGAGTGCCTTGCTTGCCTCATTCACGGTAACCTGAGGAAGGAGGCACCGTTATTACTCCATCTGGCAGGTGAGGACACTGAGCCACAGGTGAAGGGCTCAGTGTTAAGTAAGTAGCAGAGTCAAGGCTCCCAGACCCTGATCCCCCTGCCAGGCACCCAGCTCGGGACCGTGCGGCACGCTGATGAACAGTGTGGACACACCGTCTCCCGACAGATAGAGAAGGACGGATATCCTACAAGCCTGGGAACAGCGGCTGCCTCTGCTGAAGAAACAGGGAGACCAGAAGAACGGAGGACAGAGATGGGAGGACCTTAGCTTTCTATGGTGTCTTCAATGACACGGTTTGATTTCCTAGAACCACACAGAAATATTCCAACCATTTTTATTAAAAAACCTACTTCACATAGTATGGTCAGTGGATCTTTTACCCCTTGGCAATCTGTTGAAAACTGCAATATATCAGGGTTTCTGTACTACGGAGATTTCTTCCATAGGCTTTCTAATACACGTGATAATCTGAGTGAGAACAGTCGGAGGGTGCAGAAAATGTTCTGAGAGGCCTGAGTGAAGGAACGGGGCTGAGTCTCCAGAGGACCTGGCCTCACCGTGGGCGGGGAGCATGTTATCCAGCAGCAGTGAGTGCTTTTGTGCACTCACAAAGGAGCCCTGTCACATGAGCTGTGTGTGTCCAGACGCACGTGTGCAACCACTGTCCAAAGGCAGCAATAAAGCCATCGTAACTTGTCAAAGATGGTGTGCCAGTGAAAAAGATTTCCTGGAAGCTCCTTTAATTAAACATTCAACTGTCCACCACAGCCATTTTTAAATATAGAATGCGGCCCTGTGGTCTTTTTCTTTCTACCTCCCATCCTTTCACCATAGCTCAAGCAATTGAATTCTCATTGGTGATTAAAAAAAAAAAATCATAAGACAGGATACAGCTGGTTATCCCTCTAGCAAGATGTCAAATTCAGCTTGCACAAAATTAATTGCACCTAATTAAACTGGGGTCACTGGCATTATTATAAAGTGAGGCTATTTATTAGACAAAGAAAATTTCACAAACACCCATTTGCTTTTCTTTCAGGTTTGTGAAGGAGAAGGATTGCTTACATAATTAAATTTGTTTTGCCATTTTAATCTCATTACTCCTCAAAAGATCCACTTCAAATCTTGCTTCACTTTTGAAACAGTGTAATATTTTAGAATACTCGAATTAATGCATGGAGAAGGGTATGAAAAAATGATGAGTTTTCTATAGATTTCCCAATGGTTTTTCAAATAATACAATCAAAGAAGTCAGCTACATTTGCAATGACATGGCTATGTGAAGGATTTTCTAAATGAACTATTAATACAGATGTAGAGATGAATACAAAAATTCAAAGACATATTGCATGTTCTAAATAGGTTGCTATAGTACGAGCCTGTCATTGCAAGGATGCCACAGAGTGACTTCTGCCGAGCTGGAATAGGCCACATTCTTTCCTGACCAATGCTGGGCAGATATGACCAATCTGCTTACTTCTTCCAGAAAAATTATATAAATATTACTGCAGTAGACACGAGGATGATTTGCTTTCCTGGCAAAATGATGCAGATTCAACTTGTGATTCTGTGGCAGGGTATGTACACAGATTCAGCGCCTCACATCCAAAGCCCCTGTGAATCCTATTTCTCTAATGTCTCTCTCCATCCAGTTGACAACAGCTCCCTGGGGTCTGGTGTCCACATCTCCCCTCCCGCCTTCCAATCTAAACACAAAAGGAGGTGGCAGCTGTCTGTCATTGGTCTTGTCTCAGCCACTTGCCAATAAACCTAGAAGGTCAAGAAAGGAGTTTTGATTTGAGATGGTGGAGTGGCTGAGATAAAAGTGGTAATCGTTATTCAAAGCAGCTGCTCAAAAGTTCTCTGGGGAATTTCTGCTTTTCATAGTAACCAGTGTTTGGAGAGAAGGGGGTGGCCCATCTTAGGCTACACCATCCCACTGTAGACTTTATAAAAAAAGACCATCCTAGATTGTATCCATATTTTTATATATGTAAATAAAACACATCTTGGGGTTAGGTACGAAGAGCGGTGAAAATCAGATTTGTTTTGCAGTTACTTTCCACAGTGTCAGATCAGGGTGCAATGTCTGAAAAAGGAACGATTTTTTGCATGTCCACCATTAACGATCATTCTAGCTTGTGCCTCGCCATGGCAGGTAAGTGACTTTCTATTCTTTCAGTAACACTAAGCTATATCTGAGCTCCTAGTGTGAAATGAATGTAATGCTAACTGCAAATTAGTTTGACTAATGAAAAATATTTTGCAGAAACGAATTATACTAGTCATAAAAAAGAATATTTTTTTAAAGTGACTAAACATAGTATTTTTAAAAACCTTATTTCAAAAGTAGGTGATTCGGGCGGCTCCTGTGGCTCAGTGAGTAGGGCGCTGGCCCCATATACCGAAGGTGGCAGGTTCAAGCCCGGCCTCGGTCGAACTGCAAAACAAAAAAATAGCCGGGCGCTGTGGCGGGCGCCTGTAGTCCCAGCTACTCGGGAGGCTGAGGCAAGAGAATCGCTTAAGCCCAAGAGCTGGAGGTTGCTGTGAGCAGTGTGACACCACGGCACTCTACCCAGGACGATAAAGTGAGACTCTGTCTCTACAAAAAAAAAAAAAAGAGAGAAGGAATATGAATGAATTCTTATGTCCATTTTACAGGTGAAGAAACTCATGCTCAGGAAGGTCGAATAACATTCAGACTGAAGGTCAGCCCACCCAGAGTCTACACGTTCTCTTTCTGCTATCAACACTGCCTCCAATTAATGAGAGCAAAACTCCACATTAAATCACTTACAAATGCAAAAACTTTCACATGTTTACATGTGTCTTTCTTCCCAACTCATACTGCCAGATTTGGGCAGATTTCAGCTCACCTTCAGCAGAGTCTACAAGACTGGGTGGCCATGGTCATCCATACTGCTGCCCTGAGAAGCCGGTTCTCTTCCTCCTCCAAGATGGACAGCAGCATGGGGAGGTGACAGGAGAGGAGGAAGGAGAGGAGGAAGGAGAGCCTATGTCATATGTTTACACACACACAGAGCGGCGGGGATGCCAAATGCATACACGGCTGTAGCAGCACATACAGCTCAGAGTTTTCCTTTCCGTGCCTGCCTGGAAAGCACGGGCCACCGCTGCCAACAGCAGGAAGGTGGGCCAGGTCAGCAGCGCCCCTTCCACCCTGCCGAGACACACTTTGCCACATGCAGCTGGGGTGCACAGAAACACAGTGGGTGCCACAGTCTACACTGGACATTTCTATAGACTTGACTCACCCAGGGAAAAGCTCTAAGTTTGTCTGACATCTGTGGAATCGGGACCTGCCCAAGGCCACATGATTGGCATGTGGTGAAGTGCTCACCCAGAGTCTCAGCCATCAGCCAGCTCTCCCTGCCGTCTAACCCACATATCTCATGAATTAAAATGTACACAGGACCATCTCAAGGAGATGAACCATGGCCTCATTCCAGCTGAGGTCTGTGGTTTCCAACCTGAAGTCAGATCACCATAGTCATCACAAAATCAATTAGTGGGCATTTAACAGCAGCAGCATTAAACATCAACAAAGAAATAAAAAAGGAAACTAGAAAATAACCAAGTACATCATGTGTAAGAATATTGCTTAGTGAAACTTTCAGGTTGATTTACACGTGTGGGTGCTGGTTTGTAATATAAACTTTTGATACTGTGGCCACAATTTTAGATCAGGAAAGGTTTCTTTCCTATCAGAAAGGGATTGCTGGCAAGCTTACCTCCGATCCTCACCCTTCCCTCAAGGGTCTCTGTTGGAGCAGCCTCACAGAGCCTGGGGAGTTCAGTGGGTAGAGCATCAGACTTTTAACTCAAGGGTTCAAGGTCCTGCCCAGGCACTAAAAAACGAACCCTCCCCCCCCAACCCCACCCCCCGGAAAACAGGCCCTGAGTTGCCCAATCACAACAGGAGAAGGCTGGCTCTCCCCAAAGCTTCCCATTGCCCAATGTCTCGGGCCTTGTGAGAGAGGACACAGATGAAGGGTGACAGCAGCCCTGAAAGGGGTACTCAAAGGACAAGTCCTTAAAACTACAGGAGGCCCCCTTTGAAAATGCCAAGGGAATCTGGAGGGAGTTGCTGAAGTGAGATGAAATTCACAATAAGGCAGTTTGTTTTCATTTCATAAAGGTCCCCTGAAGGCCGGCCAAGTGTGAGGACGCAGACACAATGAAGATGAGCTGCAGGGAGGGCTCACAGGGGCTAGGCCTTCCTGGGGCTAGGCCCCCCAGACGGTGAGTGAGGGCTCAAGTACCACCTGCACCCCAAACAGGTGCATGACAGGGACAGCTGCCGGAAAGGTGCTCTGGGGAGGACCAGAGGAACTGTAGTGAGGTGCAGTCTGAGGGCAACAGGAGCCAACCACAGTCCAGGGCCTTCCACAGCATTTAGAGCAAGCCCAGATGCGTTCCTGTCCCACAGGCACTACACCTGCCTCGCCTTCCCCACTGGCCCCTCTCCTCCTGCCCCTCCCTCCACCTGGAAGGCCTGGCTCCTCCTCCCACTCAGCCCAACCCCAAGGTCGCTTCTACGATCTAATCATAATCAGGCCCTTGATATCATTTCCTAGGCCAAAACCCTGTGATTTTCCACTAGTCGTCATATCCACTGTGTTTGTCTTGTGGGTTTGCTGGTTTACTGTCTGTCCCTCACAGACACACAGGCAGGCTGCACTATGGGATGTGGCCTGAGTTCAGTGAAGGCCTCTGAGTCAATCAGAGCCTCTGAGTCAATGAGAGCAAGGTGACAGGCCAGCTCACAAAGGAGATGCCAGGAAGTCTGAGTTTCCCTCTAAAAGCCATGAGGAATTCACCAGGGACTAAGGGGAGACTAACATATCAGATTTATACTGATTATCAGGAAATTCACTCGAGGAACAGACTCTCTAGACAGGGCCAGCAGAGGAGTTAGAAGGTTGTTCCAAAACACAGACAGATGAGGTAAGAAATGACAGAACTAAGTCACAAGCAGAAATGGACTCATAAGAAGCTCAAATCGATGGCCTACTGGATGTGAGGGTGGAGGGAGACCGGCAGTCCATCCGCCAAGAACGTCAAGGGAAGAGGCTAAGCTGGGCTCGATGATTCCCACCCAATCCTAGCACTCTGGGAGGATGAGCCGGGTGGATTGCCTGAGCTCAGTTCCAGACCAGCCTGAGCAAGAGCGAGACCCCATCTCTAAACAGCAGCCAAGCGCTGTGGTAGGTGCCTATAGTCTCAGCTACTGGGGAGGCTGAGGCAGGATAGCTTGAGCCCAGGAGTTTGAGGTTACTGTCAACTGTGACACCACAGCACTCTACCCAGGGTGACACAGTGAGACTTGTCTCAAAAAAAAGAAAATATGGGCTTGGCGCCTGTGGCTCAGCGGGTTAAGGCGCCAGCCACGTACACCTGAGCTGGCGGGTTCGAATCCAGCCCGGGCCCGCCAAACAACAATGATGGCTGCAACCAAAATATGGCCGGGCGTTGTGGCGGGCGCCTGTAGTCCCAGCTACTTGGGAGGCAGAGGCGAGAGACTTGCTTGAGCCCAGGAATTGGAGGTT
>CAUYON010022070.1:0-20112 GCA_963573935.1 Arctocebus calabarensis | reverse complement strand
CCATGTCAGAAATTCGTTCTGCTTGCTCCATTCTGTTACTGTGGGATTCTACTGTATTTCTCAGATCTTTGAGGGCTGCAACTTCTTGTCTCAATGTGTCAAAATCTTTGGTCATTTTGTCTTTGAATTCGTTGAATTCTTAAGACATGTTTTGGGACATCTTCTGGATTTCTGCTTGAAATTCTAATTCCTTCTTTTCCTCCATTCCGCTGATCTTATTTGTTTTCCAGACTCTGAATTCATTTCTGACGTCTCAGCCATTTGCTTATGAAAGGGATCTTGTGCTGTATCTACCTTGTCATTCCTTGGGGAAGTTTATCTACTCTGATTATTCATATTGCCAGAGTTTTTCTGTTGATTATGCCTCATGATTATTTTTCACTTGTTGCCTATGACCGTCCTCAGAGTTGTGGAGGGTCCTCTCCCAGATCAGACCCTAGCAGGATCACTTTGTTGTTGTTGGATCTCTGTAGGGAGTGACCCTGTGTAGCTCCTCTGGGACTGCCCCAGCCGGAGTGTGGCACACCCAGATCAAGCAGCAGGGCGTAGGATGGGGTACCCGGTGGCCTTTGCAAAGGGAGCCTGTACCTCTGGCAGTCTCTGGCTGGGAGGAGGGCTCTGGAGGGAGGTCGGTGGGCCTGGGGCATGGATCAGAGCCAGGCGGGGTCCCGGTGGGCTGCAGGTCGAGGCTAGGCGGGGCACAGATCAGCACTGGGTGGACTTCCTGGCCACTGCTGGTGGCGGGCCAAGGCCCAGAGGGGTGCCAGTCAGGGGCGCAGGATTTCCGGCAGAGTGAAGGTCCTGGCAGGAGACAGGCCGAGGTCTGGTGGGGCACAGATTGGTGCTCTTTGGGAGTCCAGGAGGATTTCCTGGCCATTGCTGGCGGCGGACCATGGCCCGGCAGGGTGCCAATCAGGGCCGCGAGGGCATCCCTACAGAGTTCCTGGCCTGGGGGCTGACAGAGGCTCGATGGGGCCCCGGAGTCTCTTACGTGACAGGCCGCCTGGTCCGGCAGGTGGAGGGGGTGGACGCTGCTCACGTCCTCCTCCCTCAGTTTCAGCAGAGGTCAGGCTTCTGGCGCATCAGATAAGCAGGGAAGGGTGTCCTGGAAGTTCAGAATTGCAGAAAATTTTAGTTCAGTTTTTCTGCCTGAAGCTTGGTTTCTTGAAGTCACCACTTGCCTAAGAGGTGACATGCAGTTATCACTTTCTCTCTCTCTCTCTCTCTCTTTCGGCTGGGCTCCTAGTCTTCAGCTTAATTGGGCAGTTTCTGGAGATTATCTTTCCTTTTGGACAGGAGCCTCTGTTGGAAGCTGCTTCCAGTTGGCTATTTTGCCCCTCCCTTAACTGTGACAACTTTTTAAGAGAACTGTTATCTTTTTATGAATTAAGATACATGCTCAGAGGGATTATTTGTCCCAAGTTCTCACTTCATATGTAAGTGAAACTTGCTTTTGAACCAGTGTTTATCAAACTTCTAATTTATGTGGTATACCTTGAGCAGTTAAGTCAATATTTATGACTCCTATATTTTCTCATCTTTGAAATAAGAATATCACTACTTTGGAGGACTGGTATAGGATTAAATTTAATAGTGTACTTAACTTTCAGGGTATTTGTGTCTTAGTTGAACTCAAATAATACTAGTTTCATGGAAGAATGAAAGAATTCATGTTTACTATTTAACTTTTTATGTTGAAAAGTTTTGAACTCAGAGAAAAATACAAGAAATATACAGTGAACTCCTGTATACGCTTCATGTAAATTTATTGATAGCATTTTTATTACATTGTCTGTATGTGTAGATGCACACATAATAAAAAATTTTTACTAAGTAAGTTGCAGACAGCATCTCCCACTGTTCATAACTATTTCAGCATATATTTCCTAAGAGCAAGGATGGTCTTTTCCATAACAATGCATTTATCAAAATTTATAGTTTCACATGGATAATGTAAATGATCTAATATGTAGTTTATATTCACTCTTCACTATCTGCTTGGTAATATTCTTTTAAGTGATATCTGCCTGAGGCTTGAGAATTCAAAAAATATATTTTTAGGCAATTATTTTTACTTTTGATCTTGATTACATACTGGTCTTGGTTGTACCTTTGTAAATCTCCTTTACCACCTGTACCTTTTAAGACATTTCTGCCTACTATGTTGCCTGTCCTAGAATTACCTCCTTAGGTTATCTACCCCTTTATGGACAGAGATGATCTCAAACCATTTTAAGCATCATAGGGTAATGATATTTCTACTGTTCGGCTCTGGAGTGATATCCTCAGAGAGCTGTTTGAGTATCTACAATATGTCAGGAGAATGTACCGAGGAGTGGGGTCCCACAGGTAGGAAGGGAACATGGTCCTTGTTCTCAGTAAGGATAAGGAAGGACACCTCAATGGTGCAGTATATAAAATCTTGCTGCCTCTGAAGAAAGAGACGGCTCTTGTATTTGTGCCAGAAACTAGATTTAATTCTGGGATCGCAAGAATGTTTGAAAACAATATAAATTGCGTTACCACAAGAAGATTGAAAATTTCAAAGTAATCATGATTTCAGCCTTTTATATCTTGAAGTCTGTTTTGGCATCTGGTTGAATGGGACAGTCTAAGATTTGTTTGTAAAGAAAAAGATGTCTGCACTGCATAATTGCCACAATTGGTGGTAAAATCACCTTTCCTTTTTTCAGAGTGGTAGTTTCCTGGCTGGGATTTAAAAAAATTGGAAGGTGGTGGAGATCTCTATAAACCTTCCTGCAGGGTTGACTTTCCCTCATCTACAGGTTTCCCTTTCACTCCTTTTTTTTGTTTGTTTATTTGTTTTAAGCCTCTTATACTGTGGTGCCTCTTAATTGACCAACTGAAACAACCAGAATTTCTAGTGCATTTGTAGGATGCTTTTCTGTCTTGCCAGACTTGATTTGGTTACAATAAAATCTTTGTGCACATTTTCCAAGGTAAATTTCAGACATATTCCTCTTCATGGTAGGAATAGAAGGCGAAGGACAACTTAATTACTAACTGCAGACACAGGAAGGGCTTCTAACAAAAAGAATATTGAGTAGTTACTCTTCAAATCCATTTTCCTTGACAAGGAAAATGACTATAAAATGGTAAATGTGGTAGTTGTACATAAAGAAATTTGTATGTTGGGAATTAACAGAGCATTTCTGTGCAGGGAGTGTCTTGGAGACCACCTGGGAGGGAGAGGGTGGTGGAAAGAGAGGGAGCAAGGCTTTGCCTTCCCTCTGTTGGGCCCATCACCATAGCAAATATATTTATGCATATGATTTTATATGAAAACATTTATTTAGTTAAAAGTTTGAAAACTAGTCTTTTTTTTTTGGCCAGGGCTGGATTTGAACCCACCACCTCCGGCATATGGGGCCGGTGCCCTAGCCCATTGAGCCACAGGTGCTGCCCTTGTTTTTGTGAAAGTATACCAAGCCACAGTCTCTTGAGGTTCCTTGCAACTCCATCTAAACTAGCCTTTGAGCTGCTTTCTTTACAGTCCTTACTGCCTATTTGTTGTGTGCCTTGGGAACTCAGGTGAATGTTAGCTCTGAGTTAAACAACATGCTTGATAGCAGGTAATTTTGGAACCATAGGTTCGTTTAAACTGTTTGTACTGTCACTACCTGTGCTTCAGACAATTAGCTGTATTTATTCTGTGTTACTTTTTCTGGAATGTATATCTTTCCAACTGTGAAATCAGGTGACATTTTGATTGGTGCTGGTATAACGCTGTGTCATAACTTAAGTTGCACCTTTTTTTTTTTAACTTCCTAGTGGTCATAAAATAATGCTGCTTTTACAGTTAGTATCATAATTGATGACATTGTACTGCTTTAAAACAGTTATTTCTGGGGTGGCGCCTATGGCTCAGTGAGTAGGGCACTGGCCCCATATACCAAGGGTGGTGGGTGTGAACCAGCCCTGGCCAAACTGCAGCAAAAAATAGCTGGGTGTTGTGGTGGGCACCTGTGATCCCAGCTACTTGGGAGGCTAAGGCAAAAGAATTGCCTAAGCCCTGGAGCTGTGAGCTGTGATGCCACAACACTCTACCAAGGGCTACAAAGTGACATTCTGTCTCTAAAGAAAAGTTATTTCTGGTAGGTTGAAGGGTGGAGGAATTTGCTTAAATTTCCTGTTAAAGAGGCATTCCTTGAGCTACTATGTTTAAAATTGCAACCTTTCGTGGTGCCCGTAGCTTAGTCGACATGGCAACAGCCACATACCCAAAGAGTTGTGGGTTCAGACCTGGCCCCAGCCAGCTAAAAACAACAATGCAACTACACAACAAAAATAGCTGGGCATTGTGGTGGGTGGCTGAGGTCCCAGCTACTTGGGGGGCTGAAGCAAAAGAATTGCTTGAGCCCAAGAGTCTGAGGTTGCTGTGAGCTATAAAGACTACGGGCACTCTACCCAGGATGACAGTTTGAGACTCTGTCTCAAAAAAATAAAATAAAATAAGGGCGGCACCTGTGGCTCAAAAGAGTGGGACACCAGCCCATATGCTGGAGGTGGCGGGTTCAACCCAGCCCTGGCCAAAAACTGCAAAAAATAAATAAATAAATAATAATAATGTTAAATAAAATAGCAACCTTCATTTCTGCTTCGTCTTGATAGCACTTGCTGCTTCTAAGTGTTTTACACTTTTATATTGATTGCTGTTGTCTTTGTTGCTCAGTAGGACAAAAAAGATTTTGGCATCACCAGCACCTGGCATATAAATACTTGCTGAATGAATGGATGACTCATGGGGGTTACCCAGACCTGTAGGTGAAATGGGTTTGGAAGAGTGTTAGTAGCAACAAATATTCATGGAATCCAGTGGAAAAATAATAATTTCAGTGACTGGTCTTTAGTGTCTAGAGGGCCTAGAAAGCAACAAAATCCACCTGGGTAATTGTGACAGCAAAAGCACATTCTTGTGGGAGGAGAGCGTGGGAGAGGTAGAAGGTAAATAGGTTGTGGTTAATGAAGGGAATTTCCCAAGGTTTAGATATTAAAAATGGAACAATCTGGCTTGGTGCCTGTGGCTCAACAGGCTAAGGAGCCAGCCACGTACACCTGAGCTGGCAGGTTCGAATCCAGCCCGAGCCAGCCAATCAGTAATGACGGCTGCAACCAAAAAATGGCCGGGCGTTGTGGTAGGCGCCTATAGTCCCAGCTACTTGGGAGGCAGAGGCAGGAGACTTGCTTGAGCCCAGGGATTGGAGGTTGCTGTGAGCTGTGATGCTACAGCACTCTATCCAGGGTGACAGCTTGAGGCTCTGTCTCAAAAAAAAAGGAACAATCTGAGAATTAATGGTGGCAAGGTTGCTGGAACCCTTCATTTTGCTGGGAATGGACTGTATCAACTTTTAATTGCTCCTGGCTTGGCCTGTACCCCTCTTAAGCTTACTGTATTTAGTTAACACTGAATGGCTGTATATAAATCAGATTTTATTTTCAGAGGTCTTTTGTTGTTGTTGGAATATGGCTATATGTGGTGACCTGAGGAAGCAGATAAGCATGTTTAGGGAGGATGTCAACCTCACTTGAAAGCCCGATTTGCCGAGAAGCTGTTGGCCCCTCATCTGGTACAGCTGACTACTTCAGTCATTCTGTTGAACTTTTGGTCATTTTACTCAGAGTAGAGCAGCTTGGTAGCACATTTAGTATTGTCTGTCCTGGTCTTATTTTCAGCCATTTTGGGGGAACCATTCTTGAGTATGGAAATTGCAGAATGACTTTTTTTGAGTAGCACTGTTATCACCTGATGCACGATTTTCTATTTTTCACTGTAACATTTTTACCTATAAAATTCCAATTATTCTCAGCTGTACTATTTTATTTTTTTATTTTTTATTTTTTTGAGACAGAGCCTCAAGCTGTCACCCTGGATAGAGTGCTGTGGCATCACAGCTCACAGCAACCTCCACTTCTTGAGCTCAAGCGAGTCTCTTGCCTCTGCCTCCCAACTAGCTGGGACTATAGGAGCCCGCCACAACGCCTGGCCATTTTTTGGTTGCAGCCGTCATTGTTGTTTGGCGGGCCCGGGCTGGATTCGAACCTGCCAGCTCAGGTGTACGTGGCTGGCGCCTTAGCCCGTTGAGCCGCTGGCGCCTTAGCCCGTTGAGCCACAGGCGCCGAGCCTATTTTATTTTTATTAAGACAGAGGCTTGCTCTGTTGCCCCAGGATAGAGTGCCTTGGCATCACCCTAGCTCACAGCAACCTTAAATTCCTGGGTTCAAGTGATCCTTCTGCCTCAGCCTCCTGAGCAGCTGAGACTGTAGGTACCTGTTTCAAGGCCTAGCTAATTTTTCTATTTTTATGGAGACAGGGTCTTGCTTTTGCTCAGACTGGTCTTGAACTCCTGAACTCCCAGAATTCTCCTGCCTTGGCCTCCTGGAGTGTTAGGATTGCAGGCTGAACCACTACTCCCGGGCCATGCTGGTGTATTGTTAATGACAGACGGGTATGATTTAGTAGGAAAAAACTCTGGAGACCTGATAGTTGAAGTAATCTTTGCATTGTTAGTGGATAGATGGTGTGTCTGTTATTTCTTTGTTTTAATTAATTTTGAAATAGTTCTTCTTTTTCTGTTATCTATAAGATTTCGATGTAGTAATTGTCTGTTTTCCTTTCTGAATGTATTTATCTTTGTTCATTCTTTATGTGGTTTTTGTTTCTAGTCCTTAAACATTGTTATTGTTACCAAATTTTAATCCTTTTAAATTCTGTGAAGGCAAAAAGTGCAAACCTAATAAACACATGTATATGTACAAAAAAAAAAAAAGAAATTCTTCTTAATTTCAAAACCTGATAATCTCAAATAAAACCTCGCTCCTTCCTCTAAGAATCTCAGGGGGTACTTCCCCCCTTAATTGTTTGCTTAGGTGGGATTATAATAAATACCATGTAGGGAATTCAAAGATGTTAATGTTGTAAGGACAGTACAAATAAAGAATATCCCAGATAAAGAGGACAGAGTTGATGGAAAGCACAATCCTGTGCTTGATCTTTGAGCTTCTCGGCATGCAATCAGCTGGTGTTTGAAGGGTGTTTCACTGTGCTTAATGCTTTCAGAGGAAATAGGATTTTTCTGATAGAAGTAGAAAATGGAAGATGAGTGATTATGAAGGCAAAGCTTATTAAGAATTATTTTTAAATGAATGAAAGAATAGGAAGAAAATTTCAGTGTGTAACTTCTCCATGCCAGATAACAGACATAGTTCTTCACGTCCTTCTCTCTAATTCTCAAGACAGTGCTTAGATTGTAATATCTCTATGTGCAAACAGTGGAGATAAGGCCCAGAAAAGTTAAGAAATTTATCTTAACATCACATAGCTAGAAAATAAAGTTCTTAGAGTTGAAACTTTCAACGCTGTACATAGATATATGTCAAACTAATAAGAAAAGATAGCCACGCCAAGGATGAGGGCTTCTCAATTTATATTTGTGTTGAACACAGAAGAGGCTGCTTACCACTTCAAACGAGTGCCCAGGAACAGTGACAGATGATTGTGAGAGTGTGCAGTATGCCCCTGTGTGTCTCATCCCTGTTCATCTTCAGCACAAACGCTCCTTCATCGGCTATGGAAAGCACAGCATAAGAGTATCTATTGCAGTATTTTTCAGTGTTTTTTATCTCATGGCACACTTGAACGTATAGTTAAACTAACATGGCATACTTAAATTATGCTGATTTAAGAAAAGAACATACAGTGCCTTGAACTTCTTCCAAAAATAATCAGTGATCTTAAAAAATTTTCATGGCATACCAGTTGAAAATCATTGTACTGTACTGTGTTGTAGCAAGCATCATGGTCATGGGCATACCTACTAGGAGCAAGGGTAGACTTGGAGGTGTTGTGGCCTTTAGCGAAGAAATCCACTTTCCTCGTTCAAGAGAATTGGCTTGTAATAGTGGAAAGTCCATTAGTGAGAGAAACACAAAGAGTTCACATTTTGAGGCCGTTCTAGAAATGCTTTATTATGTATCTGTACTCTTATTGGTTTTATCTGTACATGAAATGTGTTTATCATAATCTGAGTTGAGCAAAATTGTTCATTTTGTATTCTAAAAAAATAGGATTTGATAATTGACAAGTGTTAAGTAATATGACATTGTAGTAGCTTTTCTCTGTAAAGTTGACTTTAAGAATTTTGAGGGTGTTTCTTCCACCCATTGTTATAGGACTCATGATACACTTTTGAGGGTTGGAGTGACAGGTCCTTCTGTGATTATCTTAAGGTTTAACTTATTTTAAGAGCAATTCTTTTTTTTTTTTTTTTTTTTTTTTAGACAGTCTCACTGTCATCCTGGATAGAGTGCTGTGGCTTCACAGCTCACAGCAACCTCAAACTCTTGGCCTTAAGTGATTCTCTTGCCTCAGCCTCCTAAGTATCTGGGACTACAGGCGCTTGCTGCAACACCCAGCTTTGTTTTTTTGGTTGCAGTTGTTGTTGTTTAGCAGGCTCGGGCCAGGCTCGAACCTGCCAGCCTCGGTGTATGTGGCACCGCCTTATTCACTGAGCTATGAGTGCTGAGCCTTTAAGAGTAATTCTTTTTTTTTTTTGGAGACAGAGCCTCAAGCTGTCACCCTGGATAGAGTGCTGTGGCATCGTAGCTCTCAGCAGCCTCCAATTCCTGGGCTCAAGCGAGTCTCTTGCCTCCGCCTCCCAAGTAGCTGAGACTACAGGCACCCACCACAACGCCCGGCAATTTTTTGGTTGCAGCTGTCATTGTTGTTTCGTGGGCCCGGGCTGGATTCGAATCCGCCAGCTCAGGTGTACGTGGCTGGCGCCTTAGCCCATTGAGCCACAGGCGCCTCGCCAAGAGCAATTCTTAAGAAGCCTTGCTTCTATTGAAACCAGCTAAAACCATCTTTCTTACCCTGCTTTGTTTTTCGGTGGTTAGCACAATATTTACTACCTTAAAATCTTAGACTTTTCTTAATCTTGGTCAGAAGAACATCCTTAAGAAGGAACCATGCAGTTTTCATTGAATCCATCTGAGGTCGCTTATGAGAATGGTGTGTTTTACTTATATGCCTGAATCATTGGGGAGGTGTATATAGCAGTTTTTTGCTACAGAATCTCAAAGAGCAGTCAAGTGAGGAAAAAAAAAAAACTAAGACATGGAAGGTTAAACCTATGCTTGGGAGGTAAAATATATATGTTAACTAGAGATTGCTTGCTTGCTTGCAGAGAGAATGCTGGAGAACCTGACTCTTGGAGTAGTTTATCCTATGAAATACCTTATGGAGACTGTTCTGTGAGGCATCATCGAGAGTTGGACATTTATACATTAACCTCTGAGTCTGAATCACATCACGAACCCCCATTTCCTGGAGACAGTTGCACTGGACATATTTTTAAACTTATGAACATCCAACAGCAACTAATGGTAAGGAAGGAAATCTCCATGTTTAAGTGTGTGTATTCCCCCCACTCCCTCCGCAAATGAACCTTGATATAATTAATTAGAGTATGAAAATGCTCTCCCCAAAGACTGTGGAACCTCTAAGGCAGTGTCAATGGATGGTACCACTTACCTAGCATTAGGGTTATAGCAATAGAGAAATTGAGGGATTTTTTTCATTAGTTTTTGTTAGGCTTTTGAAATAATGAAAGATCGTCATATACGTACATTACAGATACAGAAATATACAGCAACTAGAACTAAATTTGCCTGGCATAAAAGGAGATTTGTCTGGGTTTAGTTTAACTTTATAGAATGAAATGAGCAAAACAGTATGAGATTATTGCGAAAGAACAAGAACTAAATTTACCCAGAAATAAAGCCTTTTTACAACGATTTTAGTGAGTGATGATAGTGTTACTATATTTAAATTGATAGTTGTTTGGTAAAAAGATCACTGAAAAAAAGATTTTATAATCTACTCAAGTCTTCAAGATAAAGTTGTTGCCAGACATAAAAACATTACAGACTCCCTGGTAGCATTTATTATGGATAATATAAACGTCATATGGGTACATCTCTCTTGGCCATAACATCTGAAAGGCTAAGTTTAGATAATTTTCCACCCAGTTTATTTCAGAGCTGATTTGATTTGGAAACAGCTTGACAATAATTTCATTTCCGGTCATCTAGGGTCAGCTCAATACCAGAGGCTTCTTTGGGAGCAGGCATTATTTTTGACCAGTAGTTCAAGAGACTTCATAGTAGGGTGGTATATGCTCCCGCTGCCTTTTAGGATCATGTCTGTTCCATAGCCAGTGACTTATTTTCCGATTTTTCCTTTACCGCTCATTTTAGTAGGTAAAAGATAGTTCAATTGATAATACTGGTTTATAGGTATGAAAGCCACCTACAAGGTGTGGGAATGGCTGGCAGGAAAACATGAGAAATGAAAACTGGGGCAGCACACACGTTATGAGCGTCTCAGTTCTTCAGGACACACCTTGTTTGTCCAGATCCCTTCTTTGTTAAATTTAAGGATCTACTATCATAATTTGTAGGAGCTTATCATACTTGTAGAAGGAATGGTAACAAGCTAATTTTGAATACTGCTGAGCATAGCACAGAAGGTTTTTTAGTAAAAGTTCATTTTGCTTTCGCTTGTACTTTTTAGTAAAAAGGCTTTAGCGAATAGCACATTGTAACACGTGCAGACTTTTATAACTGACTGAGTAATTGGATAGAATAGTCTAGTGATGGAGTCCTGGAGGTGCTCCGTCTGTTCCCAGGTTAGTGAGAAAAAGGGTGGCAGTAGATACGCATGAGGTCATTGTGGTAGATTAGAGGACGAGTGCAGAGCAAACCAGATGTTCTAAAAATGGTTTTTATGTGTTGCGAGAACAGTATTAGAAGAATTCTCAAAATCTTGACATGCAGATAAATTCACTAAAGATCACTTGTGATTTTCTCTGGTTTTCCCAAGCCTTGTCTATACATAGGATTTTTTGCATAAATATCTTAGATTAATTATGGGTTTTTTTTTTCAACACTGTGTTGTAAATATTTTTTCTTAATGCAGTATGGCCTTCATAGTTAATTCTTATATAACAGCATATTATTTCTTCTACCAGTTTGAACCATAATTATCTAAACCATTGCTTTATTACTTTTTAAAAAATACTTTAAAGTTGCAAAAACTAGTTTTGAGATGACCTACAATATCCATAGTACCTTCTGACAGTAATCAAAAGTAAGGTGTTGTTAGTGTTACTGTGTATGTGCTCTCATCCATTTCCTAGTTAGTATTGGACAGTAGAAGTTAAAGAATGTCTACCATGCGCTACTGTTTCTGAAATTATGAGCCCATAACTAAAATGGTTCTGTTACATGGGGTGGAGCGTATTTGGGGGATTAACCAATACCGTGTAACTCCTCAGTAAGCAGTAGAGCACAGGAACGTCTGTCTGCACCTTGTGATTGAAAAGAATTTATCAAACCGTTTGGGATTGGTTTTTACTTGTAAATATGAGGCAGGCTAGAAGTAGGCTCTGCCCCTGTAAAGACTCTGTAAAAATATCTTTCTCAGCTGCTCATTTAAAGATACCTGCTGGGATTTTTAAAATTAAGATTTTTGAGCCTCCATTTTTATCTTAATAAAATAAGCTCAAAATGTAGAAAGTAGTCATATTGTATATTCGCAGTCATTTGTAACATCCCAGTAGATATGCAGATGCGGGAAAAGAAACTTATATCAGGAATAATAGAAAATTTATCTGTGCGTTTTTTAGACCAGCTTATGATGTGACCTTAGAAGGACTGGAATGGCACTGAGTTTTGTCCAGCAGGATTTTTGCTTTTAGGTATCAGTGACAGCTTTTCCTGTAGATGGTGTTTTAAAATTATCTTTCATTTCTTCCTAGAAAACAAACCTTAAGCAGACAGACACTCTTACGCCCTTAATGATGACAGCACAGGATGCTTCCAGCCCACACCGTGCCCCAGAGACAGATGGTCAGTCCCTTCTCTGTGCATCCGAGCCCACAGGCACCCAGCAGCTATCTTCTGAACAAGCCAAGAGTGCACCTTGCTGCCAAGGGAGTCCTGGTGGGCAAATCGACGGTTCCTGTGACTTATCAAACATGACTGAGGATGAGAATGCAGGCTTTTCCTGTAGGAGGAAAAATAAAGATGCGGAAATAGAAGGGGAAGAGGTGGAGTCAGCACCTCCTGGGGACTCTGGAGCTATGTCGGATAGAGACAACTTTCTCCAGGGCTTGCCTGACTGTGGAACAAAAGGCTTAGAAGGCCTTTCATCTCATGGAAACAGAAATGAAGAAACTGGAACAAAGTCTTCTAGAATGGTCATATACCAGGAATCTCTGAGCAGTAGAGACAGTGTTCCACAGGGAGATGTGGTCATGGAGCCAGGCACAGCCCAGTGTTCCTTGGGAAGTAAACTGGCAAGCAATTCAGCAACAGATGTCAGCACCCCAGACACCGGGGGGATAACGGAACATGGTCTCGTGAACCCAGATGCCAGTGTCCAGAAGAATGTGCCTCAAGTAGGGGGAAGTACAAAGGAGAGATTAGAGAATACTAACGTCCACACAGCTGGAGCCTCAGGTGTACAGGGCACAAATAAGCCCATGGATGAAGCCATTGTGTCAAACTGTGTCTCTGGCGCAGTTTCCCCCTGTGGTAACAAACCTGCTGAGTCTTTACTTGCATTTATTAATAATAGAGAGACCGTCATTGGAAAAACAGCAGAAACTGAAACTTCAGGAAGTTGTGAAGAGAGTGCTGGTGCTCCAGTAGATCAGAGCACCCTGGTCATTCCAGCCACTGCAAAATACAAGATTTTAGAAGGCTCAGAATCCAGCACTCCCTTAGCAATATGCCAGGTAGTGTCACCTTCACCTTTAACCTTTCCTGAGTTAGGAAAAGATGTAATTCCAGGCCAGAAACCAGAAATGAATTCATCTCTGGCTCAAAGCCAAAAGAGTGAGTCACCTGTTTGCTCTACAACTGGAGATGGTAAACTTTGTGTTGACTCTGCATGTCAACAGAACACAGCGACTTCTAGTGGTGAGGTAGTTGCAAAGCAGTGCAGTGACACAGCCAGCCAACCGGAAAGCACTACAACAGGGCAGGCGAGCAGCGTCTGCCGCAAGGACCCTCAGGCTAACACAGCCACCGCTGACCCTGTAAGAGATGCCCAGGAAGGTGTGGATGTTTGTTCTCTTGAAGTTTTGGATAGAGAGGGCCAAGGAAAAGATCTAAAACAAGATAAACCTTTCACAAATATAGTTGAGGGAGTTCCACATACACATCCAGTTGTCCCTAAAACTGAGAGACAATTAGTGCCAGACCAGGCACTGATCTCAGACGGCACTTTCTCTCTGGCAAATACTCCAGGCAGTGAATCAGTAACCAAAGATGACGTAATTTCTTTTGTCCCCTCCGAGGAAGAAAAGGGAACAGCAACTCCTGAACTCCATACGGCTGCAGATTGTAGAAATGGCTCAGACGGAGATTTACATGGTCCCCGTGAGCAGCCAGTAGAAGAAGACAAAGCAGCAGCCCCGGCTGCCTCAGGGCCTGAGCCTGGCATGGGGAATGCCAGCCCTATAGGACACGCCGGAGAGCAGGAGGGTCCCAGCCTCTCGGCAACCTCTGACATTCTAAATGTCGAGGGAGGTACTAACTCCTCCCCACTACGTGTGGGCAAGGACAGTTTGGCCTCCGAAGAAGGAAAAAATCTGGTGGCTCCGGAAAGTTTGACAGCTCAGGGAAAACACGACAGAGATAAAGTAGTGACTTATTTCTCTATTAAGGAAGATACTCTTTCTTCAGGAACGTTGCAAGAGCAGCTGAGAACAACACCTCCTGGACAAGAGACACTGGGATTTCTTGAAAAGCCCAACTCAGCTGCCTGTGCCGGGGACAATGTACTTCACAGTCAGTCACTGGATACACCCTCTGCCTGTCTGAAGGCAGAAACTAAACCTCACAAGGAAGTGGCTCCGCGAGTCGCACTGCTGACTGAAGGTGGGGCTGCACAGAGCCTGGTGTCACCTGGAGCAAGTCTGGCTGTGGACTTGAAGCAGGAAGCTTTGGGTACAGAGCAGAGCAGCTCACCTGTGTTGCCAGATGGGTCTGAGACTCTTCACTGCCATCGACCTTGTGCTCTGGATGTCAGAGTGAAGAGCATTCAGTGTCAGGGAGGAGCCACCTGTGAGGTGAGGGGAAGTGTGATGGTCGATGTTGCTATGTCTCAGCAAGGCACCGAGGGGCCCACAGGAAAGGATGTGTCATGCAGCACCCAAGAGAAAAGTATGATCCTGGGTTTGCCAGGAGCTTTGCCAGACAAAGGCAAGACTAACCTACAGCAAGCTGCAAGCCCAGAGATGGTACCTCTTAACTGGGAAAAAGGGAAGCTGGAGGGAGCAGATGACAGCTATGCCAAAGGTGACTCCAAGGAAGTACAAATGGATGGCAAAGCACATCCTGTCCTACTGCAGCCTGTTGCCAGGGAGCTCCCCACAGACACAGGGCTCTCAGCTCGTGGTGGTGAGGCCCCAGCTGGTGTGAGTGAAGTCACGAGAGCCGTGGCCCCAGGCAGAGGAGGGAGACCTCCTTCACCACCTTGCACGGTTTCTGCACAAGCCGCACAGGAGGGAGAAGACTTGATAGAGGCGACTGCCAGCCGCATTGTGGATGCCGTCATCGAACAGGTCAGGGCCCTGGGAGCACTGCTCACTGTGAAGGAAATCAGGCACCTGTCACTGTCCAGTCCTGAGTCGGGCCCTCTGACTGAACAGTTGGAGAATGTTCTCACAGAGAAAGCGAATACATTTTTGCCTGAGGAGACCTTGCCAGCAGGCAGTATTTGTGAAGAATCCTTGTGGAACCCTGCAGGATGTTTTGCTGGAAGGGAGGAGCCGGAGAAGATCATTCTGCCTATCCAAGGGCCTGAGCAGGCAACAGGTAAGCAAAGCAGAATACAAAACTAGTAGGTCGAGAATTAGATTCCCTTCATTCTTTGTAACGTGCTGGCAGATAGATAGGCGCAAGACATCATTTCAATGTCTTACGCTCATTGGGTAGATCCCCAAGTTAATAGTCAACCTCCATCAGGAGAGTGCGTCATCTCAGGGGTGGACAGATTCTGCTTCCGTATTTGTTTTATAAACTCATGGCTTGATCGCTTAAGCCTATAAATAGTCTTTGTCACTCTGGAGCTGTTGCAACTTTCCAAACTTGGAAGTCAGTGACTAGATGATAGGTGCTGTAAAGTATGAATTTAGTAGATGTCTTTATTCACATGGCTGGCTGCTTTTCTCTAGTATCACGGTAAACAGTGCTGAAAAGATGTGTTTTATTTACAATCCTAAGAATCCCTTCCTCCCCCATCATCCTTGTCTATATTCTGAGCAAATGGAGAGTCAGAATGGTTTCACAAACAACTGTGAGTATTCTTATGAGCTGATTGCCTGAAATCCAAAATGGTGATATTAGGTCATTGGTTTTGTGGGGGAGGAGAACTCCTTCCTTTTCCTGCCTGAGGAGCAGACTCTCGGTTCCATTGCCTGTTGCTTTTGGGCAGCAGTCTGGGAATTCAGGACTCTGCACAGCACAGGGGATCGGATACAGGATTTCCGCCCAAGCCCAGTCTGCTGAGCTGCTGTCATAGGGCAGACCTTGCGTCTGCTTATCTTGGTGAAGCAGCTGCAGCGAGCAGATTGCTCACACAGCAGCCCGTTCCGTCTGTGGGTAACCATGGCCAGGGACAGCAAAGAGAAAACCACTATTGCTCAGTGGAAATAAACCATCTGAATAAAACTTACCGGGGGGCTGAGGCTGAAGCTAGAGCCGGACACAGTATTGACTCCTGAAGTCTTTAAAGGTCAGTTCGATGCACACTTTTGTACTACTACCTGTTACCAGCTGTAGGCTGAAGACCTGTCTTCATGCTTACACCTAGACTTCTCTAGGTAAGAGGTAACTTCCTTTTTGTCTTTATTGTTTGGTAAATTGTTCTTGCTGTTCCTTTTAATTTTTGAAAATCCCTTTATATATAGTATAAGAGTATGGGGATGGTGGAGAGAAATGAACAAACAAAAGTTTTTAATGTGGACAGCAATTTAAATACAGTGGTAGTTTTCCCCGATGAAGGGCGTTCAGCCATTTCTAATCTTTCTTTTTCCCAGTTGAGGGATTTAAAGAACTTGTCTGAGATGTAATTTTTGGTGACTTCAGGTTTTTAGTTTTATTAATGTTTTGGATTGTTAGTGATATTTGTTGGCTTCTCTCAGAATTTAAATGAGAAAGCCTCTAATTTTTAAAATAAAGCACATCAACAAGTCTATTTTGGGGACCCTGGCAGGTTGGCATTTTGGAAGAATGGGAGTGGCTGTAAACTGATGCCCGGTTATGTTCTTTTCATTTGGGTGCTGTGTCCTTGGCCACATGGGCTGGAATTATTCCTCCTCCTGGCTCAGTGGTCAGAATTTAATTCAAGCAAGTGTAAACTATAGTACTCTATAGTGCTCTATGAGAAAAGGTTAAAACCAGAGAGAATTTTAGGCTTTGGTTTTTATTAGTACATAAATATGGCATAAATGCTTAAAAGTGATAGCCAACATGTTAACATTAAGAAGGAAGAAAGAGGATGAAGTTTCAACAGTGTATATGAGTTTGAGGGTTGCTTAATTTTGTGTAGGTGAGTTCCTTGTTCCTGCTACCAGGACTGAGAATAGCCTTGGCCTTCACGATCTCACAGTAGAGAGAAAAGCAGTCATTGGTGAAGAAACTGGTGTTTTTTTCAGAAAACAGCCAGGACCGAGGAAAGTCCCTAGTCATGTTACCCTAGCGAAGAATCACCTGAATGTGATCTCAGAACTAAAGGGTATTTCTTAGCCACTGTACATTCCACTCATGGATTTAACCGTTCTCTTTTTATGAGTGAGGAGTTACAGGTTTAACTGCTGTTTGGAAAGAACCAATTAAAAAGAAGGGGATGTGATACGTCACCCATCAGGAGCACTGGGCAGTGTTTACAAGTTGAGGGTGCCCGTCTCAGTCATGTCACAGTCCTGCAGAGGTTGCCAGCACCCCATATGCCTCAGTAGTCACTGTTCTCTGGTGTGGCTAGTTGCTATGGCAAGGTACTTATTTTCAGTTGATAGGTATAGGATTGTGCCAAAATCACATTCCTAGATGAATAAATTAAAAACCATCAGCAACCCCATTTACCCTCAGAAATTATTCTGACTCACTTAGAAATGCTTTAACCAATGAATAGTTCTAAGGGGATGGCTTAGTAATTTTTGTTTAAAACTTTAATTACATTTTATGAAATTTAACACAAATTTTGGTTCTCTGGGCAAGGAACCTTGTTTACCCACTTTTAAACTGCTAGTAAGATGAGGACAAAGAAAGAAGAAAGGAGATTTATAAATGTTCATTTATACAAAAGTAGCTTTCCTAAACCTAATGAACATATCACCTGTGCTGCTGGAATAAAATCTTCTTATAACATTGGTGAGAGAAACTCCTCTGCTCTTTGGTGTGAGGAGCATTTTTCTCTGGCAGAGTAGTGGCATCACTCGTGACAAAGTTTTCCACATGGAAAACTGAGATGCAGGTTCCATTTGTATTTGGATTATTAAGGTGAATTTTCACTGTTCAATCATGAGTCTCCTTTGAAGAAGTGTCAGGAGGCTAAATTTGTCTCAAACATCGTTTTTATCACTTCCTTCCTGTATTTTGCTTGACCGTATGGTGGTCAAGTAACAAAAAACACCAGTTTTGTCTGTGGAGAATGGCCAGCATGAGGTCAAATCTGTAATTCTGGAGAAACAGGTATAAAGACTTTCTGAAGAAAAGGAATTGGTAGTGTGTGATTATGTTTTGGTTTTGGAAGAAATAAGATTTAATAAAAAATAACTTGGTAGAACAGTTGAGGCTTACTAATCGCAGCGATGGGTGGAGCAGGGTGTGTAGCATGTTTTACAGAAAGTCAGACTGGTCCCAGAGGCTTTGTCTCATTCTCAGTGGCTTTTTTCTTTTTGTCTTGTGCAAATCTCTCTTGCCTTTTTGATGATGACCAAGATGGACAACCAAACTTCAGCCAGTCTGTTCTCTTAAAGATTGAATTTACTTTTCCATATCTAAGTCAGAATCACACCCATGGATTTGTCATGAAAAGTCAGTTGTGAAAATGGACATTCAGTAGTCATTGAATTGGATCTTCCCCTTAGCTTCAGATCCATGCAAAGGCTAGGGAACCCCTTCCCCCAACCCTTCAAACCATGTGATAAAGGAATAGCTCAGCACGGAGTCAGAAATGACTCCAGCTCTTGACAGCAAAAGAATTATTTTTCCATTTAATACAAAGGCAAAAACAAACAAGACACATGAAACCTGGAGCATGTTGTGTAAATAATAAGTCTCAGGAACCCGTTTTTTCAGATGTACTCTGTAACCCCCTTGTTCACTTCAGATATGCCGGACACGAAAGCTGACGATGAAGTAGATTTTCCAAGTAATACCAGTGCGAGTTCAGTTTCTGAAGAGGCAGCTGCAGGGAGTGTGGCTGTTACACTTTCAGTGAAGCAAGGCCTGAAGACCCAGGCGGTAAGTGGCGTCAGTGATCTGTGTGACACGTGTGCCTGTAGCCTAGTCGGCTGTGTCTGGTTTTATGGCCTTGTTGTTGATTTGGGGGCACAATCATATTTGTTCCCCCTTCTCTCTTATGTAATGTGCATGTGTTGTTGCAGGTGACTTTTGTGTAGGGTATATACCACGCAGCAGAGTTTGGGAATGAGTCTCTCCTACATGAATCCCTTGGAGATTATAATGACCAGCATTTTCTCCATGAGCACAAGACTTTGAAATTTGTCATTAAGCTTAAAGTATTACAAAATGACAACCACAAGAGGGGATCTGTAAAAGCCTTTATTAAACTCTTCTTTCTTTATATGGAAACTGGTAGCAAAAATTAGATTTTTTTACCATAGCTCAGTAGTAATCATCTAAAATGTGAATGAAGTATTTCGCTTTTAGGGGTGAAAAAGATTTAGTAAGTTTTTTTTTTTTTTTTTTTTTTTATTCAGAACATCAAGCTGTTGCCCTGGGTAGAGTGTCGTGGCATTACAGCTCACAGCAACCTCCAATTCCTGGACTCAAGTGAGTCTCCTGCCTCTGCCTCCCAAGTAGCTAGGACTACAGGCGCCCGCCACAACGCCCGGCTATTTTTGTTTGGGTTGCAGCCGTCATTGTTGGTTGGCGGGCCCAGGCTGGATTTGAACCCGCCAGCTCAGGTTTCCATGGCTGGCGCCTTAGCCCGCTGAGCCACAGGTGCCGAGCCTCAGCCTCCTGAGTAGCTGGGACTATAGGCGCTCACCACCACGCCCAGCTATTTTTTTATTGCAGTTTGGCTGGGGCCGGGTTCGAAGCTGCCACCCTCGGTATATAGGGCTGGTGCCCTACCCACTGAGCACAGATGCCACCCAAATTTTCCTTTTGAGACAATCAAACTATGTCATACATGTATTAAGCCCTTAATATGTAGCAGATACTGTCATTTTATAGGTGGAGATGTGGAAACTCAGAGTGCTTACACCTTGCTCAAGGTGGCAATGCTCCTAGACGGTAGTTAGGATTTGACCAGGTCTGCCTTCACTCTGTGCTCTAATGCCCATCCATCTCTACTTTGCGCTTTGCTGCAGTGCAGGGTACAGGGACCAGCAACACAGGAAACACCTGAGAGCTTGTAGAAATGCAAATGTGCAGCCGCACCTCCCAGCCTGCATGTCTTTCAGAATCCCCAGGGTGCAGTCCTACTCACAGACGCTCTGATCTGTATTTGAGGATGACCTCTCTTTCTACCTGCCATGTGGCACACAAAGGTGCCCATCAAGAAGCTTGAGAAGGCTTGGCGCCTGTGGCTTAACAGGCTAAGGCGCCAGCCACGTATACCTGAGCTGGTGGGTTCGAATCCAGCCCCAGGACCCGCCAAACAACAATGACGGGTGCAGCCAAAAAATGGCTGGGCGTTGTGGTGGGCGCCTGTAGTCCCAGCTACTTGGGAGGCAGAGGCAAGAGACTCGCTTGAGCCCAGGAATTGGAGGTTGCTATGAGCTGTGATGCCATGGCACTCTATCCAGGGTGACAGCTTGAGGCTCTGTCTCA
>CAUYON010022069.1:0-29272 GCA_963573935.1 Arctocebus calabarensis | reverse complement strand
ATTTTGATCATACTGTTAGAGATAGCCTTCATGGCATTTTCTTGATCACTATATAAAGACATTGATGCTCTACATTTAATAAGTTTCATTAGTACCCTGCTAAGATGCACCATAAGTGTGATCCCACCAATTGCCCTCCGTCCACCCATCCTCCCCCTCCTCTCCCCTCCCTTTCCCAATTATAGCACAAGAACTTTGCTTTTTAAACGTATTTTGTGCTACCCTTCCACATCAAGGTTCAAAACTGAAAGTTGCATAAATCCTGTAGCAGTTAATGGTGTGACTGGAGGATAATAGTGCTCACTCCCTCTTACATGGAATTATCGTGCAAGTAGCCATGGCTGGAAGTAAATCATGACTCCAGGGACTGATAAGAGGGGATTTTGGAGAGAATCTCTATTCTCCATTGTCTTGTGACAATGTAAAAGAAAGCATTTAAAATCAAGCCTTCACTTTCATTAAAATATGCATATGCATTCACTACAGTGATGACCTAGTTCTCTGGGAGAGCCCGGAAAATTGGTCAATTGCTGTCAATAAGCAGAATCCACCAACTGCAGGCTCTTTCTCTTCTTATAGTTATCACTTTTTCATCACTCATTTTCTTTCTATGTTTCCAATTTACCTCTTGAAATTCTGGAGGAAAATTAGGGATTAGCAGATGAGAATAAAATCAAGTTCTATGATATTCTTATCAAAAATAATTTGACACATACATCCAGGCTTAATTTTTTTTCTTTTCATATCTTGTTATACTTATTAAACTTAGGATTAGTGAACATAGAAAAACTACACAATGAAAACAAATCCATAGCTGTACCTTACCAAGCCAATGTTATTAATATGCTGATTCATTCTTTTCCGAGCTTAGGCTTATTCACAAGTCTCTGGCTAATTCCTAAGTCTCTCTTTCTACAGACCAGTTTTGCCTTACGACTGTAGGTGATTATCAGCTTTGTATGAAAAAAAAAAGTATCTTTCTTTTTTCAACTGAATATTAACCACTTTTGTTATCATTCAACAATCATGGGTCAAGTGCATTTTATATACAGAAACCTGGGTTGGTACTGTGTGGAGAGATACAGGTGTTCTAGAAATCTATAAAATAATGTAGTTCTAAATGTGAATAAATTTGGTTAGGTTTACTATGGGAAGAAAGACAGATATACTATCTTTCTTGTTTCTTAGGGAAGTCTCACTTTCTACCTTTGAACATTTTAACTCGCACTTTGATAGACTCACCAAATTTGAGATGTGAAGAGTGAAAAAGACATGAGTTAAGGGAAGGAAAGGGGAGAGAGTTCCATTTGGGGAAACAGAAGGAGAAGGCATGGGCATAGACTAGATGCATGTAGATGTCAGAAAGCAATTTCAATCAGCAGAATTGCCAAGTCCATGTAGGGGAGTAATGAGATGAGGAAGGAAAAGGGGCCTGGGCTAGGGCCAGCAAGCTATAGGGCCTGGGCATGGCAGGACAGTCAGTGTGCCCAGCAGCATCGCTGAACAGCATCCTAGCATCTTGCTTGCTCCTTCCCGTAGGACGTTCAGCATGTAGACATCGATTACATGGACCGAAAGCTAGACTTCACCCTCAGCCCCAACTTTCAAAACCTGAGTCTCCTCATTGATCAAATGAAGAAAAATGGCATGAGGTTTATTCTCATTCTGGTAGGTTCGAGACAGATCAGATCTCATTTTCTGTTTCTATATTCATGATTCAAAAATAATATTGTTGGGGGAAAACTGGATCATTCATCCATTCAAATATTTGCTGAACACTGGCTATTTGAAAATCACTGTTCTAGAATCTCTATATGTGGGTATAGCCATGTATATTCTAAGTTAGTGAATAGGATGATATTATTTTTCTTAAAAGGCTATTTTTCTAGTGCAGGCAGACAGACAGTAACTAAACATTTAAAAAGGTAATTTCAGAGATGATTTGTATGGCAGTTGTGAAGCTGCATAATATTATAAAGAATAATGGGGGCAGGTATGTGATGGAGTTAACAAGGAAGGACACTCTTAATAGACACATCAGGCCACAGAACAGAATAAAGAAGTTTCATGTGTTGCTCTTATACTCCCGAAGCACAAGAAATTGTCTATCTCTGCTTCAGAGCAATGCTATCAGTTAACCTGGTTTATCTCCAGGAGTTGTTTTCAAACATTAGCACACTTTTGAGTTTTTCTCCTCAATATTTTATGGAGAAACCCCAATATATTCTTTTACCTCTCAACTCTTTCTTCTTTATAGATTTCTATATCATTGGAAAAATCACTCATGTAATATCTTAATTTCCACAAGATTTTTTCATTTTATTACTTATGTCTTTGGGTGGCTACTTTCTGTAATATAGGAAATCCCCTCCATTTATTGAGACAGATTCTCACACCCTTTGAAAGAGATTGTCTTTCATAAAGGTGTATGAGGTTGGTTGATTACTTTTGTGAACTTACCCTTCAAAGTATTCCCCTTAGCCAGCTGGCGACCACAGCGATATTCAGCAATGAGGTTATGTTGCACTTTTTCTAGGATGACTTCCTTACTTAATTTTCTGACCTCATATATCTTCTGGTACCTGTGGCATCCTCCCATTTCCATGGGCTGTGGTTATATACCTAGCAGACATAAGAAGTTTTGCCAGTGGGCTTTTATTTTCTTTAATTTTACTTTTCGGTATTGAAGTTCACCATTTCTTTTTGCGCTATGTACTATTCTATTTTTGGAGACAATGTTTCCTGGCGATGTTTTTCTCATGTTTGCTGTTTTGAATACTTTAACTGCAGGACCCAGCCATTTCTGGAAATGAGACACAGTATCTCACATTCACTAGAGGACAAGAAAACAATGTGTTCATCAAGTGGCCTGACACCAATGACATTGTCTGGGGAAAGGTGAGACTTGGGGAAGGTGCCTATAGTTAATCAGCATCACAATGTCTTGATTAAAAAAGCTCTCAATAAATCTTGAAAAGATATATTGAAAAAATTCATAAATTATGGATCACTAGAAGTTTTTCTGATGCTGATTAGCTCAATAAACATTAATAAGACCAAAGTTATAAGTCTAATTCCCTAAAATATTATTGAGTGCTATTCTTTTTTATTGCCTTGAAATATTCGAATGGCCATACCCTTTGTGTATTCTAACTGTTCTTTGAGCAAACATTAAGAATCCTTTTGAGAATGATTGAAATATCTCTCCTAGCACCCACCTCAAAATGTGCATTCATCTTTGACCAATGATGCCTAATTTTCTTCTTTAGCTAAACAAAACACTAAGTCATATAGATTATCTTCCTTTTCTTATCTCCTTTCATTCCTTCAATCTTCATTCTCATATTTCTGATTTAGAACAATAGTATTTTAGGTAGACTTCCTGACTGCAGCTGATGATACTCTTAGCTTGGATTCAAATTCTGTTCCTTAATTATATTTGTCCTGTGCTACTTACTATTGCTCTGGGTATGTGCTGTGCTCATTTTGAATATTCTCAGCTTACCCAAATGATATCTTTATTTCAAGATCAACTCAAACTTTTGCCTCTTATGAAGCATTTGATAACTATTTCAGGGCTCCCTATCAGTCCCTTTTCTATATCATTGCCCTTGGAGAATATAGCATGCAATGTAGTCCTTATGTATCATCTGCTAACTCTGGAACAAAAGCTTTATGTCTTCCTTTAAATCTCAGTAGATACAGATCCAAGAAGAGTGTCTATCACATTGGAAGGGTCAATACGTGTGTGCTAATTGAATTAATTAAGCAATGTATATAGTTGAAGTTCTGCTGGTTACAGGTAAAATTGGTTGATACTACAGATATATATAATTTTTTTTTATTGTTGGGGATAAATTGAGGGTACAAGAAACCAGGTTACACCAATTGCATGTAATGTCCCTCTTACAATTATGTCCTGCCCCCAAAAGGTATGTCTCACACCAAGACCCCACCCCCTCCCTTTTTCCCTCTTTCTGCTCTTCCTTTCCCCTACTCCTCCCTCCTTCTTTTTGTCTCTGCTTTCTCCCTCTCACACCCCCACCATGTCATTAATTATCACTAATTGTCCTCATATCAAAATTGAGTATGTAAGATTCATGCTTCTCCATTCTTGTGATGCTTTACTAAGAATAATGTGTTCCATTTCCATCCAGGTTAATACAAATGATACTACAGATATTTTTAATGCTATATATCCTTGAAGTCCCCAATAAGTCATAATGCTTAAATATATTGGTGTTAGCTTTGTGGGTTATAAATGGAAATCAATCTTATTTCTTTAGAGTCATACTTCAGATTTATTATTTATAAATAGAATTTTTACAGGTTTCTGACAAGCAGATCAGTGAGCTAAGTAATTGAAAATTGATTATACAGAGAATATATCTAAAACAAATTTAGTTTATTATTAAGTTCAAAAGTAAAATTTTGAATGCTTATGAAATGAATCAAGAAAGAACTCAACCTACTTTCACCTAATGTACTTCAATATATTCAGCCTTTATAATTTAATTAATTCGTGGCAAAGATACCCAAGCATTTTATAGGGATGCATGTCAGTAAAGTTTAACATGTGAAACATCCCATGGTCTGCTCCAAAGGTTTTCATTTTTCTTCTTTTGCTCTAGGTTTGGCCAGAGCTTCCCAATGTACATGTGGATGGATCTCTTGACCATGACACTCAGGTTAAGGTACAGTTGTTCCTAAATTTTTGTCAATATTGCCCTAAACATCTGGATATGTATGTGTTTCATCTTGGTAGATGGGTAGCTTACCCTTTAGTTAAGTAGCTCTAACTTGGATGTGTTTGTCTGCTGTAGTCTTGTGACAGAAGATACTCAAATAGAAAACAAAGAGCTAAAACAGAAATGTATGCATCGTCAATGAAATCTCCTCACACGTGTTGTTAAGGAGCTGTGATTTGTTTGAACATAATATTGTTTATGAAATAATGAGCCAAAGTCTAGAATATTCTCACTAGAGGGGTATCCATTATAAACAGACTGGATTCTAATCAATTAGCTACATGCAAAAGAAAATACAAGTCATCTGATGGGAGGAATGGCCTCAGTCTCAGCCTGGACATCTAGCATCCCCTCTTCTCTGGAGCTCACTTTTCCCTGAATGAAGGACCCTCCTTCATTTGACCAGTCTATAAAATGCATTTGCATCTCTAAAGTTCAATTGTGTAGGCACTAAATTTTCCAGTTCCTGTGATGACTAAGTGTAGAGTTATGAAATAAATCGTTATTTAAAAGAGACTTTAGAGCTATGTAATTTTCTTCTAAGAATGAAAACAGCCTTCCCCAATCACTGTGTCCACTGTAAACTCCAGGAAGGTACAGAGGATCTGTGATTAGATAAGAGACTGAGGTAGGGAGGCATAAACCCCTGCTCGTCTCCCCTTCCTGGTGCCCAGACTTCCCTTCCTGGACAGGCTGAGTCTCCACCGTGACTGTTACCCTTGCAGCTGTACAGGGCCTACGTTGCTTTTCCTGACTTCTTGCGCAATAGCACAGCTGCATGGTGGAAGAAAGAGATCGAAGAGCTCCATGTAAACCCCCGGGAGCCAAAGAAGAGCTTGAAGTTTGATGGACTGTGGCTTGTAAGTGCACCTATGATTGTTTTTCTTTGGAAAGATTACCAGTCAATACACAGGGAAGCAATTGAGAGGTTAGCAAAGCAGGGGGATAAAACTGAAGGGATAAAAGGAAGGGTGTCATTACAGAATCTAGACACTGGGACCAGGAGAAGCAGAGATTACTGCTGGTCTGCCCAGTCTGGTCTAGTGTCTGGTAGAAGTTAGGGCTTGTGGAGGCTGGAGATGTCAGAGGATGAGGAAAAGGGGGAAATACCCCAGCTTCTCTTATCTCCAACCTTCCTGTCTCTTGCCAGTGCCTCCCATTGGCCAGACCAGATATCCCTGGAACCCAAAGATAAGGGAGGCTGAGACAGGACAGAACCGGAATGAGTGAGGCATAAAGCTGAGAGCAAGCAGACGTTCACCACAGTGATGGTACGGGCTGCTTTGACTGGGTGACATAAAAGGCCTGTTCAGATGTTTGTTATACACATCAGAGAGTTTCCTGAGATGTCTCTGGGATGTGTGTGTGTTTTCTAGGGATGGGGAAAAATCAGTGTCCTGATTTCCTTTCTTACTATCTAGTGACCTAAAATCTTAAGCAAGTTCTAGATCAGCTCTGAAGAGTTGCTCAGATCTGGTGCAGGCTGGAAGAAGCTTGTGATTTACCCAGAGACAAATTTATATGCCCACTGGCAGTCCTGAGGCCTTCCTGTGCCTCCCTCCATTTGCACTTTCAGGATAGGTAGGTACAGAGTAGGCATTTGAGAGGGCAAATTAACCCAAAAAAGCAAAAAAGACAGTGAAAAGATGTGGGTAGCATCAGGGAATGCTAGAGACTGACAGTCCTGGGGTATTTTTTCCAATGAAGAGAAAGCTGTAGGTGGATAATTCAAAATAATAAATTATTTCCAAAATGCTTACTTTTGCCTTTAATTTGTCCTATTTAAGGTAGGCCATTATACCCAATTTTAACTTTTCTATTGATGCCGTGGGCAATGAATCTTCTTTCAGAAGCCCCTACTTACATTTAAATAATGAATTTCCCAGAGCATGATTTTATTTTCAGGCTTATTGCTGGCTTATGTGCAATTTTTCAGAAACACACCTATGGCAAAAATTGAGATACTTCTCCTGTGTTTAGTCTATGTTGATATCAGAATTAGTCCCAGCTGTTGGACTAAGGAACTTAGGGAAAGATAACAGTAACCACTGGTACATACTAAAAGTAAATAATTCATGCACGGAAAGACAAAGATGGGCCTCTTTTGTGGGGGAGATGAATTAAGAAATTTTCTTAGGTCCTGGATCCAGGATTATCTCAGTATTGTTGCCATCATAGAACAATCTTCATAAATTTAAAAGTTATAAGTTAGTGAAAAGGAGGCTAACAGTCCATTTAAGCCAACGCAAATTCTTAGAGTCTATTTTGGTCCATACCAGGAATTAAATAGAATAAATGCTGACTGACACCAGATGTGATAAGGCTTCAACGTGATATGGTCATCTCCCTAAATTTAGTGATCTCAATGGCAAAGGCCACACTGGGCATGACATGATGGAATCTTTTCTGCTAACTCATTTCAGGACATGAACGAGCCATCAAACTTTGTAAATGGATCTGTCAGGGGCTGCAGCGATGAAATTCTCAATAACCCACCCTATATGCCACGTATGTAAAATGGTTCCTTCATCAAATTACTTCGCTACTTAAAAATCCTGTGAATTTTACTTTTACTGTTAATGTGAAGCCTACTTTTGGTGATAGAGCACACTCTCAAACATGATCCAAAATCCCAAATAGAATAACCTTGAATAAATGCAGATAAATGTATTACTAATCAGGCTCAGAAATAGTGACATGATGTGGTGTGAAAGAAACAATGCCTGATGCCTTTGATTACACTGATAACTATGAACTTATTGCATTTTAAATAACTTCCTACAGAGAGAGAGAGAGACAGAAGAAGGAGGAGGAGAAGGAGGAGTGGGGGGGGAGAAGGAGGAGGAGGAGCCTCTTTTCATTAGAGAATGAAAATCTAGTTCTTGATCCCTCCCTGCCCGAGTTCATAGATAACTTCATCACTTCCTAAAGGATGCTCCTTAGTTATACTGTGGTACAAACAGAAATAGGATGTTGGGATCAAAGGGATATAAGAAAGTTGAATCTGCTTATCTTGGAGAATCCCAAGGAAGGAAGTGACTCAGTCCTTAAGAGCACTGTACCAGTAATCTAGAGTCCAAGTTTCTTGACATCTGTGTCACTGCTACATTGCTCATTGTTCACTAAATCATTCATTCATTCATTCATTCATTTATACATTCATTCATTATTTTCTCCTTCTTCCCTTAATTTAATGCAGATGGTCCCCAACTTATAATGGACTGACTTATGACTTTTCAGCTTTAGAATGGTGTAAAAGTTATATGCATTTAGTAGAAACTATGCTTTAAGTACCTATAAAATTGTTCTATTTTTTACTTTCATATAATGGTCAAAAAATTACATGAGATTTGAATACTTTATTACATTAATGGAATAGGCTTTGTGGTCAATGATTTTACCCAATTGTAGGCTAATGTAAGTGTTCTGAGTACATTTAAAGTAGGCTAGATATAGCAAATTCATTTTCAACTTGCAACAGTTTCAACTTACAATGGGTTTATTGGAATATAACCCTATTATAAGTTAAGGACCATCTATATTTATGTGTCAGATAATTGATGATGAATCAGAAAGATTTAGAGATCCTCATACAAAATAGAGTGACACAAGATTTATTCCCTTGAGAATATTACCATCTAGTGGAAGAAACACTCCTAACAATGACAGAGTTTATTATGTTGACAAATGGAGTATGGTAGTGGGCTACAAATTAGGTCAGAGTTAGAACAAAAGGAAAGGGGCTGCTTTTCCCACCTCTGTACTCTGCCCTTGGCCTTTATGAATTATAAAGCCACATGATGTTGATTTTGTAGACTGAAAATTGGATCAGTTACTGGTAACAAAGTTGTTGATTAAAATACAGAAATACCAAATGATGGACATTGCTAGTGAACATGTAAATCATGTTCTTTAGGGAATAACTCAACATATCCCCACAGATCTGGAGTCTAGGAACAGTGGCCTGAGCAGCAAGACTCTGTGTATGGAGAGCCAGCAGGTCCTGGCAGACGGCTCCACAGTGCGGCATTATGACGTGCACAGCCTGTATGGGTGGTCCCAGACCAGACCCACGTATGAGTGAGTGTGTTCTCATCACTGGCAGCAAGGATAATTTCCCACATGATTACTTTTTCCTTTTCTTATTTGCATCATGCATGTGCCTTCATGATACTAGTTCAATGGATGAATGTCAAAATATCAGGCATTGCCCAAGCAACTACAGCACCTGTGAGTGCATTTATCAAGAACGTTGCCCACTTATTTAAAGTGTGCGGTTAGGTGGTGTTTAGTATATTTAGAGTTGTGCAGCCATCATTGAGATAAAATTTTAGAACACTTTCAGGGCACCAAAAGAAAAACCTTTACCCATTAGCAGTCATTAGCAGACAATGAACCTACCTCCTGAGCTCCAGCCGTCAGTAACCTACTTTCTGTCTGCACAGATTGTCTTTTGGCTGACTCATATGAATGGAATCGCTGACTTCTTTCCTTTGACTTAATGTTTTTAAGGTTCATCTATATGGTAGCATATACCTCTCCTTCATTTCTTTTTACTTATGGCTAATGTTCCATTGTTTGCATCTATACTGTATTTTGTTGATTCATCATTTAGTTTGTGTCCAGTTTTTGGCTGTTGTGAATAATAATGCCATGAACATTGATGGGTAGGGTTTTAAGAAGGCATTTTAAGAGGACTTGATGTTTCCTTTCTCTTGGATATATACCCAGGAGTGGAACTTCTGAATTATTACTAACTATATGTTTAATATTTTGAAGAAATGTTAAACTGTTTTTCAAAGAGGCTATATCATTTTACATTCCCACCAGCAATGCATGAGGGCTACAATTTCTCTACATCCTTGTCAACACTTGCTAGTTTTAATCTTTTTCATTATAGACATTCTAATGGGTGGGAAGTGATATCTAATTATTGTCTTGACTTTATTTTTCTATAAACTAATGCTGTTAAGCAACTTTTCATATGCTTACTGGCCATTTGCATATCTTTTATGAAGAAAAGTCAAATTCAAATTCAAATTCTTTACTCATTTTTAACAGGGTTATTTGTGTTTTCATTGTTAAGTTATAAGAATTCTTTATATATTCTGAATACAAGGCCTTTGTGAGGTATAAGATTCACAAATATTTTCTCTTATCCTGTAGACTATCTTCTCACTTTCATGATGCCTTTTGAAGCACAATTATTTTTAATTTTTATGAAGTCTTATTTGTGCATTAGTTTACTTACTTTCCAGCCAAGCTGTTTTTGCCTCAATTATAATCACAGCCATAGAATCTTTGATGTTGCCAGCACAGGGCCATTGCTTTGGTTATTCCCTGAAGGTGGAGATTTTTATTTTCCTCCCGGCTGAGCTGAGCCCTAAGTCAAATCAAATGGCCACAGCACCCTGAAAATGGAGAGATTTTCTAGGGAACTGGATGTTAAACAAAATATTTACTGGGTTCTAGGAATGGTGGTTGTAACAGCTTCAAGGGAGGTCAGATCTCTCAGTTTGCTGAAAGGCTTTGGTTATTGTGAGGCAGAACTAGAGGGGTGAAGGGAGGTTAGACCAGCCCCAAGTGATCTATGTACAAATGACTTTAAAAAATGCCATAGACTTTACACTTTTGCCAAGATTTAGGAATTCTCTTGGGTAGATGACTTTCAATTCTTTATACAGCTGGTTAATTTCTAAGGTTTTTAAATGGTGGGTTAATTTTTTCTGCCCACATGAAGAGCAAGTTCACAGGTGTCTTCCATCATTTTGCTATTCTAAAAGTTCCCATAGTTCTTATTGGAAGACAGTTATTTATTATTAAATAGTTTTAGTTAGTTTTTGTGGCTGTTCTCTTATGTAAAAAAGAAAATTAGTACTTTTCATGTGCAAGAACCTCCTCTGGGGTCAAGTGTGACAGTAGTGATGTAGATACAAGAACCTACTCTGGAGTCAGTCAAGTGTGACAGCGGTGATGTAGATACAAGAACCTCCTCTGGAGTCGGTCAAGTGTGACAGCGGTGATGTAGATATAAGAACCTCCTCTGGGGTCAAGTGTGACAGTAGTGATGTAGATACAAGAACCTCCTCTGGGGTCAAGTGTGACAGTGGTGATATAGATACAAGAACCTCCTCTGCTGTCAGGTGTGACAGTGGTGAGTTAGATACAAGAACTTCCTCTGGGTTCAAGTGTGAAAGTGGTGATGTAGATACAAGAACCTCCTCTGGGGCCAAGTGTGACAGTGGTGAGGTAGATACAAGAACCTCCTCTGCGGTCAGGTGTGACAGTGGTGAGGTAGATACAAGAACCTCCTCTGGGTTCAAGTGTGACAGTGGTGCAGTAGATACAAGAACTTCCTCTGGGATCAGCTGTGACAGTGGTGAGGTAGATACAAGAACCTCCTCTGGGGTCAAGTGTGACAGTGGTGAGGTAGATACAAGAACGTCCTCTGGGTTCAAGTGTGACAGTGGTGCAGTAGATACAAGAACTTCCTCTGGGATCAGGTGTGACAGTGGTGAGGTAGATACAAGAAACTCCTCTGGGGTCAAGTGTGACAGTGGTGAGGTAGATACTATTTTCCAGAGTTGTGAAGGAAGAAATTTCAGTCATGTGCCCATGTCTGCTCAGAGTACTTGAGCTTTCTGCCTTTGGTTCCCAGGACTTGTAAGAATCCAAGGCTGTCTGATTTGGGGTTGTCCACAGGGATGGGTCGAGGCGGCATTCCCTGCTCAGGGACAGCATGGGCTTCCTAACAGAAATGCTTCTTCTCTTCCCCGCTTTGTTTACGTCTCCATTGCTCGCTCAGTTGTTCTTTTACAGTCCTGGTTCCTTCACTCAGCCTGAGGGTTTTCTGATCCTGCAAAACACTGTTCCTCTTAGACACAACCTTACCTCTCAAGTCCAGGAGGATGAGCAAGTCACCGCCTCTGCCCTCAAGGAGTAAAAATAACTAACTCCACTGAGATAATCCAGAAAGACCACATAAAGGTCTTTAAATATTTAAATATTTCTTTAAACATTTAAATATTTCTTAAAATAGGAGTGGACATTTTCTCTTGGTAAAGGAAAGGCTTTTAGGGCCAAGAAAGCAGCACCAAAAAGACAGGACAACCTGACAGAGTTTGTATTTAAACTTAACTCTTCCCTCAGGTGGTCCCCTGATCCCTCTGCAGGGAAACTCACCTTCACTCATCCCACCCCACCTTCCTCTTCAGGGCGGACTTTCCTACTAATGATCCTGCCCACAGATGCTTATTTCCTTATAAATTATTTTTACCTCCATCCTCTCTGTTGGTATATTGGTTTAGAATTTAGGCTGGGAAATTAGATGGATGCTTCATAAGTCATTCATTCCATTTACTAGCTGATCTTTTTTATCTTTCAGACTGGGAAAATCATAGTACTTACTATTGTCATAAGAAACTAAATAATTAATCCATAAGCACTTGGCATATTGCAAGTACTCAATAAATATTCGCATATTTTTCTTATTTATTTTCATCAACATTTGACAATGTTCCAGTCTTTCTGACTTTAACTCATATACTCTGTCGTTTAATTTCCCTCTTCTCCTCTTATCCAACCTGTTCGCTTTTTTTTGTTTTTTTTTTTTTACTTCCTAGACACCTTTATGTTTCTCACTTTACTACTCACATTCTGAGTTTTATTGGTCATTCGCACTTATATCCCTTTCTCTTACCTCCATGGACATAACTAATAAAATAGATTTTTCAAAAATGAAACCCATATTCTAGGTGTAAGTATATCACTAGTCCTCCTGGGAAGTTTGTTGGGATTCTTAGTGCCACTTTCAGATGGCAAGTTCTTTGTGGGAAGAAGTTCTCTGACTCAGAATGGAACATCATTGCCACCCCGTGCTCCAAGCCATAGCTACTCTCTGTAATGAAGTTCCATGCCTGTCCAACCTGTAATTCACCTCCAATTCGCCTCCTTGTTTCCCCCCAACTAGAGCCGTGCAGGAGGTGACAGGAGAGCGAGGGGTCGTCATCACCCGTTCCACATTCCCCTCTTCTGGTCGATGGGGAGGACACTGGCTGGGAGAAAACACAGCCGCCTGGGACCAGCTGGGAAAATCTATCATTGGTGTGTATTTTGAGGGGGCCACTGCCAGAAGGAAGGAGACCAGAACTTTTGGTTCTGTCTAGATCACCATCTAGGTGGAAAGTGAAGTCAACAAGAGTTGAGTTCTCTATGGGTGTGGATTTTAATTTGTACCCATCATTCGATGTTGTCATCGTGGATGGCCCAGGGCTTTCTAGTAGAGTAAGGAAAAGTCAGGCCAAACCATCCCTCTCCTCCCAAAGTCTCCTTCATCCCACACGCCATATTTTCTCTTTGCAGGCCTGATGGAGTTCAGTCTCTTTGGAATACCATATGTAAGTCATGTTGGGGCCATCACTAATTACGCAGATTTCAGTATGTCTGCAACCCACAAAAGTCCTACCTGACATGCTGCTTCTGCACCTTCTCAGACAGGAGCAGATATTTGTGGGTTCTTTGGAGATGCTGACTATGAGATGTGTGTTCGCTGGATGCAACTTGGGGCATTTTATCCATTTGCCAGGAACCACAACAACCACGGGACAAGGGTGAGGCAGTAGTTTATGCTGTGGGTGTTCTGTGTCCTCAAATCATAAATTCTTTTTAGTCCATAAGAATACCATATTTATTTCCTGAGAAAAATCCTAAAAATAACCATAAGCTTTATTTCTTAGAAAATCTACCATATTCCTAACCCCAGAGTTATGAATAATTTTTAAGAATACATTTTATCTTCTGGGATATTAGAACCTAGAAATTATTATGGCTCTGCATGGGGCTAAAATAAAATAAGCTACATTTACTTTTAAGAATATTGGATTTCAGGTCAGCACCCATAGCACAGTGGTTACAGGGCCAGCCACATACACCAAAGGTGGCAGGTTTGAACCTGGCCAGGTAAGCAACCATGACAACTGCAACAAAAAATGGCCAGGTGTTGTGGCAGGTACCTGTAGTCCTACTCCTATTTGGGAGGCTGAGGCAAGAAAATCACTTGAGCCCAAGAGTTTGATGTTGCTGTGAGCTGTGATGTCATGGCACTCTAATAAGGGTGGCACAGTGAGACTCTGTCTCAAAAAGAAAAAAAAAAAAAGAATATTGGACTTAGGTTTTATTCAAATCCTTTATTCAAGGCTGCATAGAGAATTAGTTCTTAAAACATGTGCAGGATCAAAGCTTGACCAGTTCAGCGGACTTAGGAATTAGTACCAAAGGGGAAGAAGCAAGAAATTCTAGTTTTGTAGGATAGCAGGTATGGCTAAATAGATAGGCTGGGAATGGACAGAAAGGTGGCTTATTACTTATATATGGAGTAAATGCCCGCTGACCCTTTTCTGATACCTCATCGATGGAGTGAAGGAGAGGTGATCTGTTATATGTATGCTTCTTTATCCTTACAGAGACAAGATCCTGTGGCCTGGAATTCAACCTTCGAGATGTTTTCCAGAAAAGTCCTCCATACCAGATACACACTGCTGCCTTATCTCTATACACTGATGCACAAAGCTCACGTTGAGGGCAGCACGGTCGTCCGGCCCCTTTTGCATGAGTGAGTGCAGCCTCTTTCCCTGGACATCAGCTCTGGCATGTCTTGTAAATTTCCTGCTGCAGCAAGCAAAAGAGTAATGGTGATTTTTTCACATTTATTTTTTAAGGTTTACAGATGACAGCACAACGTGGGATATAGACCGTGAATTCCTGCTGGGCCCTGCCATCCTAATCAGCCCTGTGCTGGAAAATGTGAGTTTTTCATCATAGATCAGAAACCCTGCAATCATGTAATCTAAAAATCATAAGAAAGGCATTTTAAAGATCACTTTGTCTTGTCCAGCTCCCTATTTTTAGGCAAGTAAAGGAGATTTTTATCTTTTTTTTTCCCTAGGTTGCGATTAATGAAAATTGCACAAAACTGACTGATTTTCCCATTTTAGATTTTTGCCACTTTGTGTACCCTTTGACAAATTACATTTTTAAAAATTTATTTTTTTTCTGGGTATTTCAGGATGAAGTTTTTAAGATCTTTTTAATAAAATCTCTCAAATTCTTAAAATCATTAGTAAAATTCCAATTTTTAAAATCTTAAATCTCCAGAAAGTGTTTTAAAAATAACATTAGGCCATGTGCCACCTCCCATGGCTCAATCCTCTCTCCTCTCACCTTGGACTCTGAGGAGAGAGGATTACTTGAAGCCAAGAGTTTGAGACCCAGCCAGGGTAACAGTAAAACCCCATCTGTCTGTACAAAATCTTCTTAAAAAGTTTGCCAGGTGTGGGTGGCACCTGTGGCTCAAAGGAGTAGGGCGCCAGTCCTATATACCGGAGGTGGTGGTTCAAACCGGGCCCCGGTCAAAAGCTGCAAAAAAAAAAAAAAAAAAAAATTTGCCAGGTGTGGTGGTGTACACCTGTAGTCCCTACTACTTGGGAGGCTGAGGCAGGAGGATGACTTAACAAGGAGTTTGAGGTTGTAGGGAGCTGTGGTGACAGTGCTGCACTCTAGCCCAGACAATCAAGACAGACCCTATCTCAGGGGAACAAAAGATAAAAATTATTTCCTTATTGAAAAACTCATAATGATGTGTTGATTTTGTGTTTCAGAACACCTTTGAGATCCATGCTTATTTTCCCAGAGCCCGTTGGTATGACTATAGCACGGTAAGAACTAAAATATTTTGTGAACAACCAGATTAGCCTTTGCAGGCCAGAAAGGTAAAGAAAGCCTTCTTGTAACTTGCTAGCATGTATTTTTAAGGCAAGAATTTCCAACCTTTTCAGTCTTAGCAAGTTTTGTTTGAATAGAAGTTGCATCAAAACATAAATAGATCTGAATCTGAGCACCTACATCATACTGAAGCTCTGCCAATATCCCTCCTGCCCACCCCCTTGCTGCCACCTCTTACTTTTTCTGGAGATAAAGAGAAAAGACTAGATTTTTAGTCTTAAGCAATAATGAAAAAAATCAGAGATTTTCCCCTTATGTTTGCAGAATTTTACTGAATTTCTAACATGCTTCCTTGGAAAGGAAGGGCTAGTAATAAAACATGCTCTCAAGTGATCGCTGCATCTGCCATCCTTTTTGGCCTACATTCTCCCTTCTAGGCATCTGGCATCAAATCTTCAGGTGAGTGGAGAACCCTGGAGGCTCCCCTCGACCACATCAACCTTCACCTCAGGGGAGGCCACATCCTGCCTTGGCAAGAGCCTGCAGAGAACACTCAGGCCAGGTAAGGAGCACAGGCCATACTCAACAGCCTCACCTGGTAATATGGTGGCCTTGCTAGTGCCTACCCTACTTTTACCAGGGCTCTGAGGATAATGAAACAAATTATAGATAGTTTCGTTGGATTCTGTGAGTGCTTTCTGAGTGGGATCTGAAGGAGGATGAGTTCATGAATTCAGTCAGGGGGAGTGAATTCATCCGTAGTGCTATGTCAAAGGTATTTTTTTTTTGAGGCCAGAAGCATGTTTTCCTTTTTACATTATTAAAATAAAATAGGGAATATTAATGGACTCTTTGACTTGGGATGGCTACCCAGAAGTTTAGTGCTCATTCTCAGGTCTACTCTGCTCAACCCAGGGGATAATTTATTTTTAATAAATGTATATACCTTGTATTGTACATCCATACACACACATATATCTATTTAATGTGTGTATGTATGCACATATATATTTTTGCACATGTGTGTATATATATATATAAAATCATTCACTAACGTGAATATGTCCTATTGAGATAAGCACATAAACACAATAACAACTTAATAAGAAATAAAGTAACTTTCAAGTGTATGTGTAAAGCATGTTTACATTTAGGGCAGCACCTGTATCTCATCAAGTATGGCGCTGGCCCCATATACTGAAGGTGCCGGGTTCAAGCCCAGCCTTGGCCGAACTCAAAAACAGAAAAATAGCTGGGTGTTGTGGCGGGCACCTGTAGTCCAAGCTACTTGGGAGGCTGAGGCAAGAGAATCAATCGCCTAAGCCCAGGAGTTGGAGGTTGCTGTGAGCACTCTACCCAGGGCAATAAAGTGAGACTCTGTCTCTAAAAAAAAAAAAAAAGAAAAAAAGCATGTTTACGTTCGAAAGAGGGCTTTCAGCTAGGTCTTGCATAATAGGATTTGAATGTCTGAAGACAAGGGAGAAAGAGATTCTGGTAGGATTAAAGAACTGAAGGTAAAAACAGAGTTTGTTTGGGAGATAGTAGATGACTTTGTTTAACTGGAGCACAGTTAGGACAGGAAATATAATAAATGAAAATATAAACAGATTAGGATCAGATCAGAGAGGGTAATGAATGGCAAGTTCAGTACTTTGGATTTCATTCTGTAGCAACCTGAAAGCTGAAAGTTCTTTTTTGAGATATTCTCTTCCTGAGCGATTACTATTTCATCATATTATATATATATATATAAAGTATGTTTGGTTTTTGAAAGTTGAAATTAAACCAAATATTTCTTTAAATTTTAAATATTTTTCCAATAAATTTTAAGTATCTTAAATTTTATTCCTTTTACCTATTTTGAGAACTTTATATGCATGTTCAGTATATTACCTTTATATCTGGACAAGTAGTATTTTCAACAAAGGCTGTTCTTCATCTTACATCTTAGAGCCTAGTGAAAAATAACTCATTTTTTTATAGTCGTCAAAAATTTATGGGATTGACTGTTGCTTTGGATGACAATGGTGAAGCTGAAGGCCAGCTGTTCTGGGATGATGGACAAAGCATTGGTGAGTATGAACTTTCCCGGATTCCTGTGCATCCTTCAGAAAAACCATGGAATATTATGCAGCCTTAAAGAAAGATGGTGACTTTACCCCTTTCATATTTACATGGATGGAGCTAGAACACATTCTTCTTAGCAAAGTATCTCAAGAATGGAAGAAAAAGTATCCAATGTATACAGCCCTACTATGAAGCTAATTTATAGCTTGCATATGAAGGCTATAACCCAATTATAGCACAAGAAGATGGGGAAAAGGGTAAGGGAGGGAAGGGGAAGGGGAGGATGTGTGGAGAGAGGGTAAATGGTGGGATCATATTTATGGTGCATCTTAGAAGGGACAGGTGAAACCTACTAAATGCAGAATACAGATGTTTTCACACTATAAACAAGAAAATCCCATGAAGGTTATGTCGAACAGTTGGATGAAAATATTTCAGATTGTATATGAAGCCCGCACACTGTACCCCATGATTGCATTAATGTACACAGCTATGATTTAATAAAAAAGAAAAACCATTCCATAGAGGATCAGCATGTAATTAGTGGGAACTGGAAACCTGTCTCTGTTTCTGCTACTGTCAATAAGGCAATGGAGTTTGGAGAATATCTTTCCCTGCTCATAGATTAATATATTTTAATATAACTGCTATAGACCAGGTATGGTCCCTAGCATTGTAGGTTCAGGACCCTGATGTTATGAATTTATGATCTGTCTCTGTATAATTCTATCACTCTGATTTTTAAAAAAGTGAAGGCAGATATCAGGATGTTAGTTAATTTATTCTCAGGGGTCCACTGAAAGACATGTCTCTATTGTTTAGACTGACCATCTGAACCAGGCATCCTCTTTCTCAGAAGTAGGACCACTCAGGAGATAATTTAGAGCCTAAAAAATTTCTTGATGACTCATAAATTGTGACAATTTTGACAATTGTGCATTGTCAAATGGATAAATATATCAACAAAATATTACTTTGGATGCTTTCTTTGGCCAGTAGAGGTAAAATATGCTAGTTCTACCATAGATAAGTGGGATTTGTCATTGTATCAGAGCACCCTCTTCCCCAGACATTTCTATTGAAATTCTAACCCATTGTTACCAACTGCCTTTCATTTTTCAATGCTTATACTATAAACGGGAATATTGTAATCTTGCACCATGCCACATTTTTGCAAATTATAGGTTGTTTTTCACTGCTAGCAATTCTGAATGTTTTCTTCTTCTTAGTTTTCTTCATTATAAGGGTAGACTTTCTCATTAACGGGTAAGTATGTTCTTTAAAACATTTTAAAGATAGAAAATTATAAAAAACAGCCACTTTTAATATTTTTGTGTATTACATTTTGCTTTTATATTACTTAAGAAAATGTTTGGCTCAGCGCCTGTAGCACAGTGGTAATGGCACCCGCCACATACACCGAGACTGGTGGGTTCGAACCCGGCCTGGGCCAGTTAAGCAACAATGACAACTGCAAGAAAAAAATAGCCAGGTATTGTGTGGGCGCCTGTAGTCCCAGCTACTTGGGAGGCTGAGGCAAGAGAATCACTTAAGTCCAACAGTTTGAGGTTGTTGTGAGCTGTGACGCATGGCACTCTACTAAGGGTGACATAGTGAGGCTCTGTCTCAGAAAAAAAAAAAGGAAAATACTTAATATTTTATATAGCTAAAAATATACTACATATTTAATTTTGAATCCTATTTTTACTAAACATAATGACAGAACTAAGTCTAGATGTCGTTATATACTCCTTGTAATCACAATGACAACTATCATAATATGTTGAGAGGATATAATTCATATAACTCTTTATAATTAATCTCCAAACTGAATGTCTTCCTTTTCAGGCAGTTAGTAAACATTTATTTATTTTTTATTCCAAATTAATATGAGAGTACAAAGGAGTAGGTTACAGTGTTTGCATTTGTCCATACAGATGTAGTTGAGCCCTTCACCAAATTGGAAAAGCAGGTATCCAATGTAGGTAACACTAACAGGATGTCAGTTTTCATTGTTATAAACAACATCCTAGAATATTAACTTGTATTTCCATTTTAGATTATTTTCATTGGGTAGATTCCAAGAAGTGAAATTATTATTTTGTAACCAAGTTTAAAACAGTTGTGATTTATATAAATAAAATTTCTCCCTTGCATAAATGTGTTCATGGTCTATGTACATATGACTTAATAAAAAAAAGAATACAGTTAAGTTTTGAGAAATGTATACAATTGCCTAACCAGTACCATAATCAAGATATAGAATGCCATAGGAGAAAAGTAGTACATTTTTCTCAAAGGAGATTAGAAAAATGACAAGAAAAAATATTTTAAATTAGCGAGATGACAAAATGAACTATGTCTAAATCCTCATGAATAGCATAAAACTACATTCAGTTTTATATGATTAAATTATCCATTCAAAAAGGAAAAACAAAAGAATTTTTTTAACCCTAATGTCCATTTTGGATTGAAAATGTGGTTAGGCCAACAGAGGTTGGGTCTGTTCTGAACACATATAGACATTTTTCCTTGTCATTGTTTTCTAAAAAAATCTGTATAATAATAGTTTATATAGCATTTATATTCTGTTAGGAGTTGTATTAGATATTATAAGTAATGTAAGATAACCTTTACCTCACTTACTTATTGTGTTAAGACATTTATACTCTACTCTTAATAGATTTGACATGTACCCAGCAATATGCACAATAGGTGAGGTCCCACTCATTACTCTCCCTCCACTCAACCTCCCCACTTCCCAACCCTCCCCTACCTCTTCCCTCCTTCATCCTTGACTATAGTTGTGTTTTATCTTTCATATGAAAGATTGAATGAGTGTATTGGATACTTTTTCTTCCATTCTTGAGATACTTTACCAAGAAGAATACATTCCAGCTCCATCCAGGTAAACATAAAAGAGGCAAAGTCCCCATCTTTTTTAAGGTTGCATAATATTCCATGGTATACATATACCAAAATTTGTTAATCCATTCATGGGTCGATGGGCACTAAGCAGCCCAAATTTAAACTATTAAGATACAGCATGAGTATAGATTTAATTAAATTTTTCTGTTAATAGGTTTATAACTATTCATTAATTTTTTTTCTTACATAGGCAATGTACTGGCTGGTTTAAGGATAATCCTAAATAACCATATTAATAGAATCCTATTCTTTAAAAATTCTTTATTAATTACTAAAATTAGACTAGGAGGTAGAGTTTCCTTAGGTTATGTTTTCTAGTCAAGGGTAAATGTGGGGAAAAGGGAACACTTCTACATTGCTGGTGGGAATGCACACTAATACATTTCTTTTGTAGGGATGTTTGGAGAATACTTAGAGATCTAAAAATAGAACTCCCATTTGATCCTGTAATTCCTTTACTAGGTATATACCCAGAAGACCAAAAACCACATTATAACAAAGATATCTGTACCAGAATGTTTATTGCAGCCCAATTCCTAATTGCTAAGTCATGGAAGAAGCCCAAGTGCCCATTGATCCACGAATGGATTAATAAATTGTGGTACATGTATACCATGGAATATTATGCAGCCTTAAAGAAAGATGGAGACTTTACCTCTTTCATGTTTACATGGATGGAGCTGGAACATATTCTGCTTAGCAAAGTGTCTCAAGAATGGAAGAAAAAGTATCCAATGTACTCAGCCCTACTATGAAGCTAATTTATAGCTTTCACATGAAGGCTATAACCCAATTATAGCACAAGAATATGGGGAAAGGGGCAAGGGAGGGAGGTGAGGGGAGACGGGAGGATAGGTGGAGGAAGGGTAATTGGTGGGATCACACCTATGGTGCATCTTAGAAGGGTACAGATGAAACTTACTAAATGTGGAATACAAATGTCTTCATACAATAACTAAGATAATGCCATGAAGGCTATGTTAAACAGTTTGATGAAAATATTTCAGATTGTATATGAAAATAGCACATAGTACCCCATGATTGCACTAATGTACGCAGCTATAATTTAATAGAAAAAAATATATAGGTTTCATAATTATTTGTTTCTTTAAGAGTAAAGTAACTTAGGAAACTTAGGAGAGGGTTGGTTGGTTCAGAGAGAGATAATGCTGAAATACTGGCCAAAAAATGGAATGTTGAGAAGTGCCAAGAATAGAGCATGAAGTGAAACTGACTTTCAAGATATAGAGGGGGTTGTAGAAGCTACTTGATGAGAATGAGAGTAAAGGAGACAAAAATGAAGGGGGCATTTCAAGGGGGAGATATGTGGACAAAGAGGTCTAAAAATCCTGAACAACATGAAGAGATAATTAGATTTAATACACTATGTTACTGGTGACTTAGAGAGGGTCTGTTTCAATGAAGAAAGGAAATACAGGAATTGAATGTAGATGCGGGATTGCATTCTGAATTGAATACACAGACACAGCAGGCAAAGGTTCCTATGGAGACATACAGCAGAAAAAAGGAAATGTGATGGTAGCTTGATACAGACATAAGTAAGAAGAAGAATTTTCAGAATGGAATACTCTGGAGCATAACCATAGCCTAGAGGAGCAGAGAGTGTATAGAGAATGATCAGTGGAATAAATCCTCCAGGGGCAGATGTGTTTGGAGTCTTACGCACTGTGGGAGGAAGAGCTAAGGGTAGGGAGACAAGAATAATGGCAAAGAAGATGACTATGACTCTGATGACAGTGACACAAATTTTGAGAACTTATGGTGCACACGCAGAACTTTATGTACTTTATTGACATTAGGCACTGTAATCTCCATTCTACATCTCTATGGTAAGATGTTAAGCAACTTGCCTGGGGTAGCATAACTGCAAAGAACAAGAGCTGGGATTTGAGTCCTTGTCTAACCAACTTGAGAGCCTTAATTCCTGACCACTCTCCTCTGCCTTGAGCCTTTACTATCATGTCCATGTGAACTCTCCTGGCCATGTGCTTGCTAGACCAGCACAGAATAACCAAGCAGTAATTTTCTACACTTTACCTATGGAGTTGATCCTTAGTTTAACCCAGAATGTCTTGCATTTGCAACCTCTAGACTCTCACCTTAGAAAACCCCTTCCACTTGCACTTCCCTTCTTCTACCTCTAATTTTACTGCTCTTCAGAGGGTGATGATTATCAATAAATGTCACACATAATAACTTTTTGGATTGCACCCAGATTATTTGCTACACTTGAAGCAGTGAATAGTTGCTTATTCTTTTCTTTTTCTTCTGTGCAGATACCTATGAAAATGGAAATTATTTCTTGGCAAACTTTACAGCATCACAGGTAAAACTCTTTTACTGAATTTTGTGAATCCTTTTGCAGTTAGCTACTGAGTAAACATTATCAGTTAACTATACAAATATAATATCTCACATATTAATAGGAGATCTTTCTTACCTTTTCTTTTATAATCCAGGTCTGTTGAAAATAAAATAAGAAAAGTCCTTATTTTGGTAATTATCCTATAAGCCATAACTCTATAAAAAGAAACTTGGAATCCATATAATGCTGGGGGAAAAAAGGGACCTTAAATATATATAATTTTTTTCAAAGATAGGAAATGTTCTGGCTAATAAAAGGTATGTGTTACACAATAATGCTGCATAATAGACAACCTCAAACCTCAGTGACATGTTACCATGAATACTTACTTTGCTCATGAGTTTGCAGGGTTCAGATAATCTGGGCTGCTCTTGGCTGATGTTGGCTTGTCACTTATGTCAGTACCCAGCCATGAGTCTGTTGAGCTACTTGAAGAATTTTGGCTGTTCTTACTCATATGTCTTGGGGGTCAGATGACTCTCAGATAATCTTAGATGGCCTTGTGGGAAGATCTGAGCATAGCCTTTTCATGATTATGGAAGAGAGCAAAAATAGAAGTAGAAATGCCTGAGTATTTAAAAAAATCTCCTACATTGAGTTGGATAATTTTCCATTAGCAAAGCAAAGTCATGTAGCCAAGCTAACAGGCAGAATAGGAACAGAATGCCTCATCCAGAGAGGGAGGGCATTGCAAAATTGCCTATGGGTAGGGGTGAATAATTGGATACAATAATATAGTTAATATACCTTGCATATTAAATGATTCCATGCATAATCTATATAATTCTAATTAGAGTATGAAGGGGATTATTCTTTGGCAAACTTACAGTCTTCTCTTCTATAGTTTTTGCCTGCTGACTTTATCTAAGGAATAATATAGCACAAATCTACTTCTTCTTTTCTGTAACAGTCCTTCAAAGAAGGTGTCTCTCATGTACTCCTTCTGTTTTCTCTCCTTAGAATATCACCAGGCTAACTTTATATTCCTTCTGCTTTGTGCTTATACTGGTTTCTATATTTGATTACTCTGGACTCTAGTTAACCTAACTTCTCTTAAAACATGGCACCCAGGATTGAGAGCATTTTAGAGGTATGCTGTCTGATATGATAGCCACTAGCCACATGTGGTTATTGAACACCCTAAATATGACTAACTTGAAATTTTTAACAGCTTAGCTTGAAAAAAGATTGTAAAATATCTTATGAGTGTTTGACATATATTAAATGCATGTTAAAATAATATTTTAAATATATTGGGTCAAATAAAATATGTTCTAAAATTTTTTCTTCTTTTAAAAAATTTGGCTACTAGAAATTTTCAAATCACACAGATGGTTTGCATTATATTTTTATAGGACATAAAGCATTGATTTCCATATTGCCTACTACCTCTTTTTAGCTAGACTCTACATTGTTTTTACTGTTGTTACATTGTATTATTTTTAAAAAATAGGTATCATATGTTTGGCACATATCAGCTAAGACCTTCCCATTATATTCATAGTCAAGATTATTGGGTCATTCTGTCTTCATCCTGCATTTTCCACTTTTAAGCTAAGTGCAATACTTTTTATACCAATTAAACATGTATATTCTGTTATTGATTTAATGAGTGTTGGGTTAAAGACTTTACATGTATCTTTTTCTTCTCAAAATATTATTTTTAATGCAGACAGTGATCTGGAAGTTCTTTATTTTATTTTTACTTTCACTACTAACTAGTTGTTTAACTTATAAAAATTACCTGTATAATCTGTATTCAAATTACAAAACGTTAGATAACTTGTCACTTTAAAATTCCATTCATCCATTATTCCAAAGTAGTGATCAATGGGTTTCTATTTCTGTGATGTTTGATAGATTCTTCTCTAAGAATGAGTGGCCTATATTGAAAGAAAGCTTCTAACTTTCCCTATGAATAATTGTTACCTCTGCTGTCCTGCCTGGTGACAGCTGCTTTGCAGCTGATTTCTGGAGTGTAAATATTCTCACCACCAATTGGAAGCTATCAGGTGGCTTATAAAATTCTAGGAAATTTGACAATCAGCTCTCCCAAATAAATAAAAACTAGCTTTGGCATACCCATTTACTTCAAGTTATATGCCTTTTCTTATTTTTCCCTTGATTCTGTCTGCCCATCCACCACAGAAATCTTATTCATTCTTCACAATGCCAACTGAACATATTTCCTTCCCTTTTTATGGCTGTCATCAGAATAGAGGAGTTCATGGCTTTACTCTACCTCAGCCATCTCCTCAATTTATTGCATAGAAACTTCATAATCTTACCTTACATGCTTAGCCAGCCTCATTTCTCCATTTACTCAGCACCACTGACAGTAACCCTGGTACCCACTCAGTGAGTGTCCCTGTCCTCTCATTCCCTTTCCTGATCATATAACCATGGTAACGCCTAGCCCTCCTTCCAGGACTTCTGAGTCTTCCACGTCCTTCCTGAATCTTCCCTGGAGGACCCTATTTCCATAGTAACTTTTCTTTCTCTTCACATACGTAACAAATATTCATTAAGCCCTTAATTGTGTACAATCTCTTGCTTTATCTCATGTTATTCTAACCCTTGTATTCATAACAATGTATAATTTTAGGTAAATTCCTATGTTTCTTATAAAATATTCCTTAGTGTCGAGACTGTTTGCAGTACACCTTTGTCCACCCTGTGTTAACTCATGCAATATTGCACCATAGGCCTCTGGTGGCTCCAACTCATCCATATCATCCACCTGTGTGCCCTTGGACTACCTCTCTATATCTCCCAGAGCCTCAGATTCATCTGTAATACAGGGGTAGTGATACTTTCTTTTCAAAATTATTGTAAGGATACTAATAATATAGGTAAAATAATTTTTATATACTGGTATGTGAACCCATTTTTGGTATCATCAAATTTATTAAACTAAGTACTCAGGAAGAATGTCTTCATGAAGTATTTAGAAAGTAGATCAATGGTTACCAGAGGCTGGGAAGGGGGATAGGGGGGTATACAAATAGAGGTTGGTTAATGCGTACAAACACTTAGATAGCAGAACTATGCTCTAGTGCTTGATAGCACAGTAGGGTGACAATAATTAACAACAGTTTATAGTATATTTCAAAATAACTAGAAGAGGAAATTTAGAATGTTTTGAGCACCAAATAATGTTACATGTTTGAAGTAATGGATATCCTAAATACTATGATTTAATCATTATGCTTTATATGCATGTATCAAGATATCATCTAGACCTCATAACTGTGTACAATTTTATGTATCAATAAAATCAATACAACGAAAGTATTTGAGGTTTCTTTATATTTTAATGTGGAGCATGATCTATCAACAATGTATTATGTATTTTTCTCTTCATAAATTCTTATAGAACATCTTGAAAATCCAGACCCTACATAACAAGTATTTGAGTGACACAAATCCATTGAAAGTTGGATATATTAGAATCTGGGGTATAAATGCTACTCATGTGAGACAAGTCAATTTCACCTATGACAACCAGCAATTTATGGAGATGAATTTCATGAGTGACCCTTATAGACAGGTATGTCTGAAAGGAATATTACCATACGTTTGTTTTATTATATTGAGAAATTATCACCAATAGTTTTGATAATATTCAAAATTATTATCATAGTTATATTTACATTTATTAGATGTGCAACAGTTATGTTCCTAAAAAGTTGCGAGTGTTAAATTTTAGCATAAAATTTACAACATTAGTGGTCCCCCGAGGGTAGTCCAGGCACCAGCAATCACTGGTCTGAGGGGATGTCTCTGTGTTTACCAAGGAAGCTGTGTCATGTTATAATAGGTTGATCCCCAGGGCAATGTAGCAAGCTTAATTACTCCTGCTGAGGAGGCTACAGGAAAGGAAACAGCAATTTCCTAAAGTTGTTGAAAGTTTTCCCCCTCCTTCCCACAGTTATTTACATCCTTGGTGAAATTCCTGACTCTTACAGATCAAAAGTAAGCTGTGGTATTCATCAAATGAGCAGATCCCAACTTGATAGAAGATAAAGGTTAACAAGTCAGAGTAATATAAATAGCAGACCCCACTAGAAACTGCCAGAACAAGCACAAATAGAAGATGAAGCACAAGTTTCTAAGGGCAACCACAAAGGGGATAGTATCTCACTTTAGAACATGAAACTGATCATAAATATGGATCCAGTATCCTGGAGGGGATGCCTCAGAACGGCAAAGATGAATAACTGTAGTTCCTATTTGCTAAAAGGTGAAAATTGTGCCCTAATGGTAATTGGATTTTACCAAATGACCCCTCTAAACAGCCTTTCTATAAGATCTTCTATGTATTTACTTTAAAACATTTCTCTTAGACTATTGGGTTTAAAACCAGTAATTTCTTTCAGTTAAGACTTGTAGAAAATCTTTGAGTATCTTCTTTTTTATAAAACCCTGTAGCATATCAGATGCTTATTTTGTGCCAGGCACTATATTGGGTGTTGGAGGTGGTGAAAACGTTAAAACAGGCATGCCACCAGGAAGCTTAAAATGCAGTGGCAAAGCAAAGCTATTTTAATAAACATTGGTTTTAATTACAACTGTAAATATTTGTAAATAATATGATTCTGACTAAATGAAGTGGAAGAAGGGGATTATAAGCTTGGGGATTTGATACACAGAGCATCTCTCTACATTATCTGACTGAAACCAATGTGACTGGAAAAGGAATGTGTATTGCTCTTTTGAAAAAGAATGAATATATTATTTTTGTTAAATCACAATTTAACCAAAGACTTAAATATTATATTGAAGAAGTTCTAAAATAACTGCTTTATCTTTTCTTTTCTGGCAGACACTAACTATTGAATTGACTGACAAGATTGTCAGCCTGGAAAGGTTAACTGAGGTTCTTTGGATTCATGGTGATCCTTTTCCTACTCCAGCTATGACAAGCACCTTCCCAATGAGTTCTCATCCTCCTCTGTCCACTCCTAAGGCTACTAGTCCTGAGACCACCATCACTAATGTTGCTACTACAAGTACTACTGCCAGCACTAGTGCTACTACTCTTAAGACAACCACTCCTTCTCCAACAAGTGCTACTGATGGTACAACTAGTACTACTGACATTACAACTAGGACTACTGACATTGCAACTAGTGGTACTGTTCCTGATGCAACCACTCCTTCCCCTACAAGCACTGATACTACTAGCACTAGTGCAACTAGTCTGAAAACAACTACTGCTTCCACAAAAAGTTCCACTATTGTTATAACTAGTACTACTGACATTACAACTCGGACTACTATTCCTGATGCAACCACTCCTTCCCCTACAAGCCCTACTGATGTGACAATCAGTGCTACTGATGCTGAGGTAACTAGTTTCTCTACAAGTATTACGACTCCTGTCCCAGCCACCCCTTACCCAACAAGCAAGACTGAAATTACAATCAGTGCTACTGTTCCTGATGTAACTACTACTTTCTCTACAAGTACTGGCACTGGTAGCACTAGTGCTGCCACACCTGTCCCAGCCAGTCCTTCCCCAACAAGTACTACTAATGTTACAATTACTTCTGCTCTCCTTGATATAACCACTACGTTCTCTATAAGTACTGGCACTGGTAGCCTTAGTGCTATGACTCCTGTCACAGCCACTCCTCCAACAAGCAAGACTGAGGTTACAATCAGTGCTACTGTTCCTGATGTAACTACTACTTTTTCTATGAGTTCTGGCACTGGTAACACTAATGCTGCCACTCCTCTCCCAGCCACACCTTCCCCAAGAAGCACTACTGATGTTACAATCACTTCTGCTCTCCCTGATGTAACTACTACTTTCTCTACAAGTACTGGCACTGGTAACACTAGTGCTGCCACTCCTGTCCCAGCTACTCCTTCCCCAACTAGTACTACGGACATTACAATCACTTCTGCTCTCCCTGATATAAGTATTACTTTCTCTACAAGTACTGGCACTAGTAATACTAGTGCTGCTACTCCTGTCCCAGCCACTCCTTCCCCAACAAGTACTACTAACATTACAATCACTTCTGTTCTCCCTGATGTAACTACTACTTTCTCTACAAGTACTGGCACTAGTAGTAACACTAGTGCTGCCACACCTGTCCCAGCCACTCCTTCCCTAACAAGTACTACTGATGTTATAATTACTTCTGCTCTCCCTGATATAACTACTACTTCCACTACAAGTACTAGTACTGATCGCATTAGTGCTATGACTCCTGTCACAGCCACTCCTTCTCCAACAAGCAAGACTGACATTACAATCACTTCTGCTCTCCCCGATGTAACTACTACTTTCTCTACAAGTACTGGCACTGGTAATAGTAGTGCTGCCACTGCTGTCCCAGCCACTCTTTCCCCAACAAGTACTACTAACATTACAATCACTTCTGCTCTCCCTGATGTAACTACTATTTTCTCC